>VUQG01001754.1:40814-59739 GCA_015106755.1 Etia nguti | reverse complement strand
TTCATTTATGTCGGAAGTGATAGCAGAGTTGTACGTTTTAATTTTTTCAGAAATCTCTCAGTCAGAACATGCTATATTATGTTTAGGTGGAAACTAGCGAGCTAACTTCCTGCTAACTTCTAACTACACTAAATTTAATAAATTCTGTTTTCATGGATGCCTGGATGTTAAACTTAATTGTTACACCTGGTAAAGCCGCAACGCTGATCATTTTATTAAAGATGAAAGAATTTAGACAGTTTTTAACTCTCAGTGATGCTGCAGTGTTCGTTTGACTTTGGGACCTGAAGCGGACGGAGTTTTGGACCCAGATTACTCCGCGAGGCTCCTGACTACGGTAGCCTTAATGCTCCGACAATCCATCAAGCGGTGCGGCTTCGTAGTTTACCAAAGTTGCACTAAAACATTTTTTGACAGATTTTCGAGTGCCGTGTACCACATAAAATCGGTTCGAGGTCAGTAAGCACAACCAGAATTCATACATAAGGTGCACCGGATTATAAGGCGCACTGTAGATTTTTGAGAAAATTAAAGGATTTTAAGTGAACCTTATAGTGTGGAAAATACGGTACATGTTTTTTGTTAAAGACAATACTTTTGGTAACAAAACATTATAATTCTAAACATTTGATGTGTAATCATGCGGTCTAGTGATCAAGGATTTAATATCATCACTGTGCTGCTCTTCTGGTCTCAGCAAGGGAATACCAGGAAAAAAACATAACAGGAAACTGGTTTTATAGCTATGTGTGCAGCAGACATGAAGCCTGGACACAATCTAGTTGATGTTGTGTGGTTTCTGGACTGCAGGGGCCTTTGTGTGTGGTGCCTGGGTGTTGTTCATTGCCACAGAGCACTGCAGTCGTGGAGTAGCTGCTTTTTGTCTTAACCCCGTGTATCACTGTAATATAACTCCCCAGTGGGAGTGTGTTCATTGGCTGCCTGTACTCTGGGTTGTGTGTCTTCTCAGATTCTGTAATGAGAACTGCAGGAGAGGTTTCTCTAAGCCTCAGGCAATCTGGGCACAGGTAGCTCCCAGCAAACAGACACGCTCACACAGAAAGAGCCGACTCAGTCCCACAAAGGAAAGAATGTGACAGAAGAAAGCATTCGCCATCCTTGATGAGATTTCAGAAATGTCTTTGTTATTATAGGTACACTGTACACATTCAACGGTAAAGATAAGCCTAGTGTGGTTAAAAAAAAAAAAAAAGAAAGTGCTGTGCTATACAAACTTGGACGCCCTCAGGCCTAGCATTCTCTGCAGCAAAATCTTACCAACATAATCTTTTTTTGAAAACTGTCACTAAATGTAAATGAAGTGAAGACATTTACAATAAATACATTTCATCTGGATGATTTCATACATCTGTGTGTGTGTGTGTGTGTGTGTGCGCGCACACGTGTGCTGGTTAGGGTTAAGTAGAGGGTATTTAGTGGCTGCATGATATAATAAAGTCTCTGGCACAACTCTGTAAGGATTTAGACATGTTTCACAGCATGAGGGTTAGCTGAATCCGATTGTTAGAGAATCCAGTGGCTGTTTATCTGCCTCTCTGCGTTTGGACAAAAGCACTGGCAAGTGACATGGCTTTCATGAAATGTGGAAAACGGGGATTAAGCTGGTTCAGATAATGTAAGCCTCAAGGCTACAATAAGATACAGCTACATCTGCTTTGTTTCAATACATTGTAAAGAGCATATGGTGAACTGAAGGGACAGGACGACATGCTAGCTGAGGATATAGTACATTGAGGGTTGGATTGGGTCTTTCCTGTCTATTATTATATTAATTTATCATGATAGTTTTAAATTCCAGGAGAAGACACAAATCCCTTGGGGATTGTGTTGGGAAGGACATCCAATGTGAAAAAGCAACACACACACACACACACACACATACACACACACACACTCAAAACAAAAAACCTTCCCAAATAAAACATGTGGAATGATCCCTCTATGAATAAAGAGTACACACACATATATATATATATATATATATATATATATATATGAATGTATCAAACTCCCTGAACTGCTAACATTGTTTTCAGTCACACTATAATAGTTTTATCACTATTAAGTGGGCTCCTCTGTCAGCTATTAGATAGCTATTACCCTATATAATGGTAGCAGTTAGTCGTTTGGATGTGTCATGTGCAGTTCAGTTAGATCATACTACTAGATAACGCACGTTGCAAAGCTCTGTCGGCTAGTAAGACATTTTCCATAAGAAATTTTATATGCACCTCTTAGGTGAGAGCTCCAATACTGTCCTCTGTTTATCACAGGTTACAATAAAAGAGGAGCACCTTCTGAGCCTGCCAAAAGGTCGAGAGGGTGATATGAAGGGACTGATAACAATTGCAATTTTTTTTTCAATGCACTGATAGCATCTCTACCATTTAGTTTCAAATGAAGGAAGATTTGTTCCACTTGCATCAAAGTGGCAGCGAGACAAGAAACAGGGTATAAGGGTTATGGAAGGTGTTTTACGGTCAGGGCTAATAAAGGAGGGCTGGTGTTTTGTGTAATGAGAAGGTTTTCCGCCAACTCTTCTGAAGTAAAACATTCACCCAGAAGACAGAACAAACTGCTGTGTCAGTTTCAAGTCTGTTCAGTTTAGCCACAGCATCGCCACCTAAATCCCCACCTTATTTATCTACCAGTTTAACAGGGCAGTCACCAGTTCTATTAATTACTGCTGTCTATTCTTATACTGTCTAGCCTGGCATACTGTAAATTGAATAGAAGAAATGTTGTTATTTGTGAAAAAGATTCAAATTTTGTTTTAATATTTGAAAATTATGAACTGGAAGTTTTGTATCTGATACATGGTGTCTTGTTCACACTGTGTTTATCTGTTAGCTTTTTGCTGATTCAGTTTTTGATGTTGTGGGATTATGGGGTTTAGAGATCAGAGAGATAATCTGTGCATGAACATATGCAGTTTGTCACTCTGTGTGTGCTCAGGGAAACGTGACAGATATTCTCGCTGTGTGAGTCAGACACATTCATTCTGCACATCCATCATTTGGTACTGTTCAAAACTGGGTGCAGAAATGGTCGAAGACAGAAAAATGCTCGGAATAAACCTCATAAATGATAACTGCTGCTGCATGGGGCTAGCACTGAGAACCTGCAGGTAGGCCGTGCCGGCATTTTTAAGACACATATTTTTAAGATTTGCATTTTTAGGCCACATATTCTTATTTACTTGGTGACGCTAGTCCAGATAACTGTGATGCACGGTGGTGACGAGCCACATTTTGGTTTGTGCTTTTGTTCAACAGTTTTCACTTTTTCAGGAACTCTTCATCTGTCTTATTATAAATCTTTTCATGGCTGTTGTATGCAATTGATTCTCTTACTCTGAAGAAAGAGCAGTCATCTCTCACTGTCACCTGAAGAACTCAAGACAAGCTGGGTTACTGAAAATTCTGTGAAGGTTTACTGGCAGCAGAAGTAAGCATTACACATTAGAGGTGGGAATCACCCGACAACCCATGATGTGATGTTATCACAATACTTCACTCACGATATGATATTATTGCAGTTTTTTAACATTTTGCGATATGCTGAGTATGGCAATAAGATATAATGCAATTTGTCACCTATTTTCATTTGGTCAGTATCTGTATTATCCAATAAGATACAGTTGTCTTTCTTTTTATTTCCTGCAAAATGAGATTGACAAACATACCAACACTGTCTCTAAAATCTGCAATAAATGTTGCTTTGAGAAAGAGTCAGTCTCCTATCAGTCTGCTATCAGTCTGCAATTTAATGGTGTCAAGATGGCAATTACGTGCAATCTGTTTCTGATAATACAGCAATCAACTCTGATATTTGTTGCTGTCTACTTAAGCAGAAAATTACATTTAACATAAATTTCCATGTAACTATTACATTTGCATTCAGCAACCATCCTATTCTAAATATAACCAGAATACAAGTAGTTTGCAGCCAGCTGAGTTGAGTCCCCTCGAGCTGTGCTCAGTGACAAAGACTCATTCACACTGATGGCAATGTGCTGGCAATCTGTCTGCATTTATAAATTAGGTAGTAATTATTTGCTAATCTTTTGACAACCTATCTGAGACGAATTGTAGTCAGTCCAAGTCAGACTGCAACATTTTGGATGATGGTGGCCTGGGCAATCATTTAGCCACTGAAATTACCAATCAACTCAGAATATAAAAACAAAACAAAACAATAAATCAATGCAATCACCAGGCAGCCACTGATTTTTTTTTTTTTTTTTGTAGATGCAAGGAGGTTTCTGTCCTAGTTTTCCTCGTGTGACTGAGCCATTAGCTTGCTCTGAATTAGGAGGTAGCTTTGTCAAGCTAAGTATGTCCAGTGTTGGATGTTTTTTTGGTTGAGCTGATTTAATGTAAGTAAAGATGATTGTGCATGAGATGAGCGCTCTTGTTCACAGTATTCCCCGAGTATATTAATTTATTTGATAAAATACCAATATTTGATGTCCCTGAATCGATTGCCATGTAAATTATATACTAGATACAATGCTGTATCCATTTTTCCCCCACCCATACTACACATCTGTGTACACATAGGAAGAGTGTTAAGAGGCTGTGCATGATGCACCACTCTTTTACTGATGCAAAATCAGTTTTATGCTTACGGGGAAGATGCTGTGACAGCTCTGACACTTATTATGAATATCAATGACGAATGCAGTTGAGTGCAAGAAAGATATACAGCCCATTTCCCCAGAATTCTCTCATTTGCTCTTCTTTCATAATTTTCCTTCGGCACTCATTATTGAAAATGTTTAATCTGACGGGTTATTGGGAATAGTCTTTTTTGTAAATTCATTTATATGCATGTCACTGCTCAATAACATTGCCCCACTGTAAACACAGATCGTGAATGGCTGTCATGTGATTGCACAGACATAATTTTACAAAGGATGCCCCAGCTATGCTTTATCATCAGGTTTGCTTGAAAAACTATAGTTTAAACAACCACCTTACTATGTTGCACTGGATTCTGGGGTTTAATTCAGCTTACATGTTGCTATGTGTCAGATACATAAACTGCAGATGAAGACTGTTGCTTATTGACAGACCTCTACATTTAAAAAATCTTTTATAGGTTGTTCCAGCCAGACTTTCTCCCTTAATCTCCCTCCTCAAGGATATGTTGCACAATTTATTTATCACCACTCCTGCCATCAAAGACGAATGTAAGGTACAAAGAGGGAAAATATTTCTTCAGTTACTCTAACTTTTTAACAACTTTTTATGTTTTCCTCCAAGTCTCTGTTTCTTAAACTTTATCACATATAACTTTGCTTCAGTCGATTTTTTTTTCTTTATATTCAACTTTATACATCATCTGATGGCAAGATTAAGAACTCAGTGAAACCTCTGAGTATGTTTGTTCCATTTTTCATCTTTGAGTTAAGAGACAAGCTCATTGGTGCTGAGTTACTAACTTCAGTTGCGTTGTGTGTTTTTACAGGAATTAGATGGGTGTTACAGGATATCTCTGACCTGTGAAGTATTTTATCTTCTGTCTATTTGTTCTGCTTCCAGAATGACGCATTGCTCCTATTATGTACTGCCTTGTTTTACTTCATAAGTTACCCAGATGGGAGGCTATGGTTAGGGACAATAGAAGGGATAGAGCAGAAGGAATGGGGGAGCTAACATCTTTTTATCTCATCTGATTCATTGTTATATTTCACAGGCTCATGCTCTTTAATATATTTTATTCTGCTGACAGTGCCATGATCACTTTGCTAGTTAAGCCTCCTACACATGGGTGGGAAGGGGGAGATTCAAGGATGAGTCAGACAAATTCAAATGAATAATAACGTAAGGAGGTACAATAAAAGTTTAATGAGTTACTACAACCATTATCGCACTATGAAAGTGTCAAAATTGGTGACTTTTGGTAAAAATTGATCTGACTGTTGGATGTTGGTGGTATCTTTAGCTTTGGAGTCAGCACAGCTAACGGCCCTGTGTTTATCTTCTGCCCAAAGATTTTCAGCTTTAGCTTTCCCGCACACTTCACATCCCCTTCTGTCCTACATTGCACAGCTAAGTCTTTAGCTGTGTTTAGCTGTGTTTGGCTTTGTGATGCGGGTTGGGCTCTCTATTTCGCTGCTGAGCAGTATGTAAAACAGAAGCATATGCTCTAGTTCAGTGTTCCTTAGCCACGGGGGAAATCAGGTTATCAAAGAAAGAAATTGATCTGTTTTGTCATTTTGTATTTGATGCTTAAGATTTTTTTTTATTATTATTTTGACTGTTTTTTTTAAATTTTGTTTCATATGCAAGTGAGCTCCCAGTTTGGATTCAGGACACAGATTCACTTTACTTTTAAGATTATGCTTAAAACTTTCCTTTTCATAAAGCTTATAGTCTTGTTGCATTAGACTTAGACTTCTGGGGGGGAGGGGGGGTTGCATTACACATTGAGCATTTCTTTTTCACTCATCTCTTTTTCACTCCCTGTGTATTTATACACCACTACTATATTTAATCATTAGCAATTATTAAACTTGGGCTCTCCCTTATAGTTTACCTCTTGTCCTGTCTCTCTTTGCTCTCACTCCCAACTGATCATGGCAGGTGGCTGCCCCTCCCTGAGCCTCGTTATGTCAGCGGTTTCTTCCTGTTAAAAACAAGTTTTTCCTTCCCACTGTTGCCAAGTGCTTGCTCACTGGGGATTGTTGAGGTTTCTTTTTTAATACTGTTGTGCATTGAGGCTACTGCTTTTGTACATAAAAAAAAAATGGAATTGAATTGAACTGAACTGAAGCAGTCTCATTCCACTTCAGTGTAAATGGCCCATCCCATTTACAAGTCAATAATATTCTACAATCAAGATTCAGAATGACCTAGAATAGAATAGTACCTTCCTGTCTATGTCAGCAAGGAAGGAGTTAAGTCTGTGTTGGCACATAAACCTTTTTTAGGCATGGGATATATAATATTCCTGGCTTCATCTGTTACAACGAGGGCATTCTGTCATGCAGAAATAGTTCACTTTGATGTTAATGTTCCTCATGGCTTCATTCAGGCTTTCACACAACACTGACATTTAAATCCATCAGACAAATCAGACAAATTATCAGACTGTGTGATTCTAAAGTAAAGAACACAGTGTCTATGTGGTTAGCTCCTGATCAGGTCAGCTTCACATTTCGCTGTGAAGCTCTTTTGCTCTGGAAATGTGGAAACAAAGTCTTTGTATTTTGTAGAGATTTATTTAATAATAATAATAATAATAATAATAATAATAATAATAATAATAATAATTAAAAGAGAAGAGGGAAATTTCATCATGAAGGGGCAAGTTTGATACTTCCTCAAATCTGGCGTGAGATTAGTTGGAAAGTATGAGACCGTGTGATTGAGCGAGATGGAAAGTGGCAGACTCATGCCATTTAAAAAAATGTAAATGTTACTAGATTCAGTCAGAAAGGTTCATATGCCTTCAGATTAATGGAAAGGAGTACATGTCTAAAAGGGGCAATAATTACATGCATGACCATTGCTTATCATCCATCCTGCTCTGTTAGTTGACATTAGTTAGCATACTCCAGTTCATGGAGCATGGTCCAGCATTCGCATTTAAAAGACACCCTGTCCAGGATCTCCTTGATCAGGACTGGCTAGCTGATCAAGGAGCCCTAATTCCAGATTTGGAATCATTTGCTTGGATCCTCAGTCTGCTTAGCTGAGTAGCATGCATCTCTGCAGGATGCTTTCTGCGCATCGTTGAAGCAAAATATTCTTTTCTGTGATAAAGATAACATGTTGATAGACATTACAATTCTTAGAGAAATTTGACACTTTTTTGTTGGTGATGCCATTTATCATTTAGATTATGTAAGATGATAGAAATAGATGGAAATACTTGAAAAACAAAGATAACTGATAGCAAAATGGAAAATGTGGAAAAATGTTGCCATCTTACTTCAACATTTTACATTAAGTAGGATTAGACTCACACCTTTTCTCTAAACTAAAACTGTAGGGGAATCCTTGATGCACTGCTCACCATAAGGGACATTAACAACAACACAAGCTGTTGCTGATGTTTCCTGTTGAGTGCTCATGTGCTCTCTCTTTGTTGGTTAGCATTGTAATGAACTACTCTGTGCTTCAACTCAAAAATTCCCTCTTTTAGTGTTTGTCACTTGTCTGCATCTTGCTCTGGATTATAGTAGTTGATTGGATCATAGTCAGGGAGTCTCTACAGAACAGATGCTGGAAGTCATAGTATCACTTCTGACTAACCAGAGATGCTAGGCAATGGCTTTTGGTATTCTTGAGTTCTTTATCTGAGATTGGCTAAGACCTCTGACTGCATAACTTGACTCATTACTCTGGAGATTGGTATGCTTTTGACTTTATCAGTTGGTGAAGGACAGCAGAACAAATTTATTCCTAAAGACCTTGGAAGGAGGCTATCAGCTATACCTCCATTGAAGTAGCTGAGAGAATATCTTGTTAGTAGGTGAATTCTACTGAAAATAGCTATCCATGTGCAAGTTACACTTGCAGTTGAAACTAACTTTATCCTCTGATGGGCTTGCAGATGGTATCATGTCTCTTTTGCACTGTCAGGTTGTGATACTTTTGCTGATGGTGTGTTTTTGTCTTGGTAGGAGACATTTGCTTTGCAAAATCTCCTCTCCCACAGCTATTCAGTACTCCAAGAGGAGATCTGGCATGCTAGATCAAATGTAAGAACATTGAAATCAGGCATGCTACTGCATTGTTTAGAACTACAAAGATTTCTGCAGCATGTATAAAATCAGCCAGTTACAGTCTGATTGTGAATGCAGCACTCCAATAGAGAAGAGTATCCTCCCCCACTCAGACCGTTTTGATTTACCCCTTTTACTCGAGTTGTCAGCTGTGTATACATCCACAAAGTAAATTAGGTTTTATTTGGTTGTATAATGTTATGATAATTAAGCAAATTAAAACTTAAAGTAAATTTCCCTGGTTTCATAAAAATTGTCCGTCAGTATTCCTGAAAGATGGAGTTATTTTCCCTGAATTGGCCATCTGTGACTCTTTTGGTCATCTATGACTCAAAGGGAGTTACTTTGTGAAAGCTGGATGTCAGTATTCCTAGAAAGGTGCAATTATTTTCCTAAATCGATCATCTTATGATGACAGAAAACTGACAGAAAAAGCTGTGTTGGTCGCACTAAAGGGGAATTACATGATTTGGATAAGCAAGTGGATAAACAGGGAGATTTCAGTGCAGGCAATACTCAGTTTTTTTACCCTATGGATCTGTATGATGTCAAAGAAAACAATATGTACAATATCTGCAATATGGTAATCTCAATTCAGTTCTATTCAATTCAATTCAATTCAGTTCAATTCAGTTTTATTTATACAGCGCCATATTACAACAACAGTTGCCTCAGGGCACTTAATATTGTAAGGTAAAGACTCTTCAATATTACAATGAAAACAGAGAAAAGCCCAACAGAAAAAACCCAAACTGGAAGCTGGTTCCACAGAAGAGGGGCCTGAAAGCTGAAGGCCCTGCCTCCCATTCTACCTTTAAATACTCTAGGAACCACAAATAAGCCCACAGTGTGAGAGCAAAGTGCTATACGGTACTATAAGGTCATAAAGATAACATGGGGCCGTATTATTCAAGGCCTTGTATGTGAGGAGCAGGATTTTAAATTCAATTCTGGATTTAACAGGGAGCCACTGAAGAGAAGCCACTATAGGAGAAATATTCTCTTTCTTTCTAGTCCCTGTCAGTGCTCTTGC
Source organism: Etia nguti (assembly GCA_015106755.1). NCBI lineage: Eukaryota > Metazoa > Chordata > Actinopteri > Cichliformes > Cichlidae > Etia > Etia nguti. Next base: position 49,948 of record VUQG01001754.1, on the reverse strand, counting down.
TGTAGCATTTTGGATCAACTAAAGGCTTTTAAGTGAGTTTTTAGGACATCCTGATAGGTCCAGGTCTTTATGTCTTAAAGAAATTCCACCAGTTTAACTAACTGGTGTGTTATCTGGCTTCATGGATAGATAAAGCTGGGTGTCATCTGCGTAGCAGTCAAAGAGTATGCAATGCCTTCTAATGATACCGCCTTAAGCAGCGGTCCCCAACCTTTTTTGCGCCACGGACCGGTTTATGTCTGACAATATTTTCACAGACCGGCATTTAAGGTGTCGCGGATAAATACAATAAAATAAAACCAGTACCGCTACCAAAAAAAAAGAAGATTTATTCATAACACACAGGAAAAGACCCAGGGAAACCGAGTTAACGATAAAAACGATTAAAACCCTGAAAACCATACATTTGACACCCGAGTCTCAAGTCTCGCAGCCCGGTACCAAACGACTCACGGACCGGTCCAGGGGTTGGGGACCACTGGCCTAATGGAAGCAGGTATAACGTAAACAGAACTTGTCCTAGCATGGAACCCTGTGGAACTCCATAATTAACCTTAGTGTGTGAAGAGGACTCTCCCCTTTACATGAACAAATTGTAGTCTATTATGATTCAAACCACTGTAGTGCAGTAACTTTAATACCTACAACATGCTCTAATTGCTGTAATACAATATTATGGTCGACAGTATCAAGCGCTGCACTGAGATCTAGCAGGCCAAGCACAGAGATGAGTCCACTGTCCACTAACCATAAGAAGCTCATTTGTAACCTTCACTAAAGCTGTTTCTGAACTCTGATGAACTCTGAAACCTGACTGAAGCTTTTCAAATAAGCCATTCTTCTGCAGGCGATCAGTTAGCTGTTTTACAACTACTCTTTCATGAATGTTTGAGATAAAAGGGAGGTTTGAGATTTGCCTATAATTAGCTAAGACAGCTGGTTAAAGTGATGGCTTTTTAAGTCACAGTTTAAGTACTGCCAGCTTGAAGGTGTCATGGTACTGGGTCGTTGACCCAGCGTTTTGAGTTTTTATTTCTGATTTGATGTTTGATTTCTTCATTGTTATCTCTGTTAGTGTTTAGGTTTCGTTCTCAGGGTTTCTAGGTCTTTGGTTTTCTTCCTGTGCCTCCTCTGTTTAGTGTCTAGTTATGCCTGTCCATGTGCTCTCTCTGTGCTCTGTTTCGTGTCTCTGAGTCTGCGTCTGTAAGTTCACTCTGTGGATTTCCTGTTTTACTTTAAAGTTCTGTGTCTCTTGTCTCGTCATGTTAATTAGGATCAGCTGTGCCTCCCTCCTGTTTGCCATTCCTTGTTTCCCTCCGTGTGTATATATAGTGTGTGTTTGCCTTTGCTGGTCGTCGGTCCGTCTGCGTTTCATGGTGTTCCCTGCGTCTCTCTGCTTCCCCCCCCCGTGTTTCTCCCTGCATGTTACATTTTCAGGTTTGTTTACTATTTTCCCAGTTTAGGTTATGTCTTAGTTCTGTCCTCGCCATCCTCGCTTTTGTTGTTTGTAATAAAACTCACTCGCATCACATCCAGTGCCTGCATTTTGGGTCCTTTATTCACAAACACCACACGGCTTGCCCTGCAAACAGTGACAGAAGGTGCATAGTCGATTAATAGAGACTGATGATATTTAAGAGGTTGATGATATTCAAGACTGAAACATTAATTACTGGTAGGACTTCTCTGAGCAGTCTTGTAGCAATGGGGTCTAAAAGACCCGTTGATGGTTTGGAGGATGTAAATAATGAGGTTAACTCAGAAAGAGTTGGAGAATCAATTGGAGAAAAAGAGTCTCAGGCACCTAGTCTGGCTTTGAGTACAGCTGTCCCACCCAACTGTTTGGACAACAGTTGGGTGGGACAGCTGTTGTCCATCTTCTGTTTGTCAGAGGCATCCCATCAGAGGAAAGCTAGCCTTTTTTTTTGTAGAGTAGACAGGAATCAAGGTAGAGAACAAGGGATAAGACATAGCCTAGGCTATTGCAAGGGCCCAGGCTTGAAACCAAACCTGGGCCCCTGAAATAGCCGTTTGGCTCAACCTTGTGAGCTATAACAGTGCCCATGCTGGCAAGCATTTTCTGGGATATGCTACTTCAGACCCCGCTGAAATTTGAAATCAGAATAAAGTAGAAAGTTATAGAAATAAAGAAATAGAAATGAGAAATAAAGTTCAGCATGATAGCATCAGAAAACTCGTGTTTGATTATTTTTCTTACAAACTAATTTTAAGCTTATTTCTATGTCAAATTTCCCCCAGGTTTTCCTTGTACAGTGGCTGTATGCCTCAATTGTGCTGCCTAACGCACACTTTGTGAACCACTGGCATAAAGGATGAACTCAGGGTTACTCAAGTAGAGCCCAAGAATAAGAATATGGAGCTGAAAATGAGCACAATATGTTCTCCTTTATGTATGTACTTCACACTTCACAAGGATGTTGTGAAGTAGACATAGTTTGTTGACTTCATCCCATTAAGGTTGCAAGAGCGCCATATAACATTACTTTCTATTACTTGAAGAAATGTGACAATTTGTATTAGCAAAAATTGAAGACGTCAAATAAATGCGATTTGTCGTTGGTCTTGGCCATCAATATTCGTCAAGTAAGGTGTGGATAAATCTGTGGTATTAAATATTGACCCAAAAAGCTGCAGGGACCTGCCATTGATTTTTTTTTTTTCTGAGTAATACTCACTTCAGAAGACTTCCCAACTTTTTCTTGGTCACAGCATATCTCTATTATTGATCCCTGGATTAAGCTTTTGAAAGCCATTTTATTGTCATGTTTAGGGGCATTATACTACCACAATGTCTTTGATGAATTACTACTTATCACCCTTTATAAATATTTATCAGCCAGCTAAAACTTCTGCCAGTGGAAAAGAGGAGGAAGTGCCCAAAGCCCTATCTGCCCTGCCATTTTTTCTTCCAGCCTTGAAGGCAGAAGGCAGTTGCTGGCATATTTGGAGTTTATAACAATCTTCAACAAATAAATAACAGGAGTTAATGTTTTTTTTAATAGTAAATATAAGACATCAGAATCTCAGCAGCCACATCTACTTTGTCACCTTTTTTAATCAGGTTTCCATGCATCCATATTTGTTATTATTGGTCCAACTCAAGTCTCTCTTACATTCACTGTAAAACAATTAGCTGTTGCCAGACTTGTTTTGCAACAGCATGACCAAAGGACAATTGTGACTCCAATGAAATGTGCTGCGTCAGAACTGTGCCTGCTTTGAATGTTAATAAGACAACACTTCTTTCAATTACTGCCAACCCTTTTGTTTGACCGATGTTCAGACACTGGCAAGTCTGTGCACCTGTTTTTGAGCCACATCGGGCCCGTTTGAGCCTGTCTTTGTCCAGTGCTACTTGAATAGTGTTTTTTTTTCTTTTCTGGATGACTGTGCTCCATTAAGTAAACCTTTGACCAAGATTTTCCTGTTTCATTTATTCCATCTTAGAGACACAGCTGTCCTTCAGTTGCAATCATTGTGTCATGCTACCCATTCAGCTTGGTGTTCCTGCTGTTAAAAACAGTGTAGTTGATGATGAATGAGTGCAGTTATGGGGAAAATCCAGTTATTCAGTGTGAAGCTCGTATTCCTCATTTCCATACTGAACTGCAGTCGAATCTCCCGATAGCTTTTTGGGAGAGACTGCCCAGATAATTCTTCCACAAATGTCAGGGAAATGATGCTGAGCGAGGCTGCTGCAGTCCTCTTCTATGAAACTGATAACGCTCAGTCAACATTCAGAAATCCTGCTGCTGAATGCTTATCTCCTTAATGGCTCCCTGTGCACAAACTACTATTATTAAGGCTTAATTATTTTTGCCTCCTATGCTATGGGGTGTTTTCTGGAGGTCCATGATATCTCCCTGATGATGTAATGTCCCGTCGCACTCTGTAACACGCTCTCGTTGCATGGGTGGGGTATTACACGCACAGACATGAGTGTTATTACAGACTTCGTTAACAGCTTGTGGCACCTCATTTGGCTTGTCATGTGTGCATATCTCCAGCACTTCTTTGATTTGCTTTTATCTCATTCTTTTGAAGCCTATCATCCGCACACTAACAAATTACTGATATTAATGATACTGTACATTCATTACAGCTAATTGCACTGGTCTGGAAATTAAATCAGCAGCCCAGCTCAATTAAATGATTGCTGTTATCTTGTGATTAATTTCACAAAATTGATTTGTAGTTTTTATTTCTCTCAGAGGTCAAATGCAGGCAGAGCATTTATGTAAGCACACTGGGTCAAGAGACAGATTTCTGTGCAGCTGCTGTTGCTGTCAGTGCATCTTCTTGACTCAGTGGACGCCTTAACAATCACAGGACCTCCAGTGTTTCAGAGTTGCGTAAGACAGAAAAATGAGGCTGATACTATGTTTGTCCTACGGTACTCAAAGTCAACTATACACGGCCTACACAGTTCTCCACAGCACTCCACATTCGCTGTTTATAATGATGAGAATCACTGTGAGTGTCTGTGAGCATCTATCTAATGTAGCTTAACAACAAAAACATGTAGGCACTCCCTTGTGGTGCTATTTGGTATTGCAACGGAACCATAAACTTCTATTCAAAAGTTGTTTTGTAATTGACGTGACGATGGCGGATGCAGTTAATGTAAAATATGAAAAATATTACATTACACATATTTTGTTGACAGGACACAGAATGAGATGTTAGGATGGTTGCCAAGTAGCCTATGAAAGTTACTACAAGTATAATAGGCCCTTTATACTTGCTGTTCTCGCCCTTGCAAGTCGCACCACACATCAAAAATAATATTTCATCCATTTTGTCTAAGCAGCAACACCTATTGTTCAGGAGAATACTGCTGTGAGTTCTCACACCTCCAGTGTTGGTATAAATGCTACAGAGCTATGGCAACATCACTATATCTGTGCAACAACATCAAACCTTCATACCCGAAGTACTTTGTACTTTTTTTATCAACAAGTTGTGGCAGCTGCACTAGTCTCCATTGTGTACTTTTTCCTGTGGCTGTTGCCCCCATTGGTTCCATTGAAGCCATAGTACATATGCTGCTTATGGTACTCATCATACTAAAAACAACTAAATAATAAAAAAAAAAATCACGTTTTCAGTATATGGTAGAGATACAGTATAGTATCTGAAAGTATGGAATTAGGAAGTTTATCTGTCAAGTGGGCAAAAAAAACCCAAATCACCCCAAACCAAAAACCAAATATCTTCACCAGTCACCCAACTCTAACTTATAGTATGGCAGTATTTTTTAATGCAGATTGTTATTTGAATATTTATGGAATAATATTCATATGCTCCTTAAATTTGCCAAATAATTCTTGCATTTGTTGTTCTGTTGATTCCAAATGGATCTGGAAAAAAACATGACTTTTCAAAATGTATCTAACCAGTCTGACAATTCATTTGTAATTAATGAGTTAGTTTCATCATGTATACACTTTTTCATTGCTTCATTGTATTTTTAGGAACCTGCTGTGACACCTGTTATTGGGTGCTATGTGGAAACAGAAGAGGTTCTTCTTGCCTGTGTTCATAGCACTGGATACAGTTAACCATTACAGCCCTTTTTTCTCTAGCTTAGTGTTTGAAGTATCGCATTGCAGTTTCGTCCATTTCTATTTGTGTTTAAAAATTAAACACTGTACAGGAAAAGCAAACTCAATTCTTTTTTGCTAACTTCAACAATTCTTGGTTGTCTGTTGGATTTAATATTTCTCATAGGCCTACAGTATGTTGGTACCACTGGCTCCCTTGGCCTACTGGATCACTTTTAATTCCCTTTTAGCATAGATCAGTACTGCTGTTAAACCAGTATCAAAAGGAGACACTCCGAGGTTTAACCCTAGTTTAAACACTCTAGTTTTTCTTGTGTTTGTTGTGAATGTCGTCATAATTATTTTAACAGTCCAAGCTTGAAGTAGGTCACTGACTGCACAACAGATGTTTTGCAAAACTGATGTTGTTGCAGTGGTGGCTGTGAGCATGTTTAGCTGACTTCACTGCACACAGTTTATAATATGAACTTTAAATGTGTGAACACCGGTTCTGAAAAAGCGTAAATAAAACTATAATGCAATCATATGTAAATCTCATAAACCCAGATTTTATTCACAATAGAACAGGAAACATCTCATATGTTCGAACTGAGAAATGTTATTATAAGCAACAACATAAAACAACAAAAAGAAAGAGCTGGAGGAACATTTTTCAACTAAACAGACGATTGGGTGATTGGGTATAAAATGTGCATCTTAAAGAGGGAGAGTGTCTTGGTAAAGAAAAGACGGGCAGAGGTTCACCAATTCATCCCAATTTCCCTCGGGATGAATAAAGTGTTATCAGTCAATATGCAAAATAGTGCATCTACAGATTGTGGAACAATTTTAGAATAATGTTCCTCAGCATAAAATTGCAAAGTGTTTGAATATCTCATCATCTGCAATGCATAAGAACATCGAAAGAAAAGAGGACAATATGGACACTGTTTCCTCTGCACTAAAGAGAGGGAACCATCAGGTTTGGTATCAGTGCTCAGTTTAAAAGCCTGCATCTCTGATGGTAATGGGGTCCATTGGTGCCTCTGAAATTGGCAGCATGCACATCTGGAAAGGCACCATCAATGCTAAAAGGTATATAAAGGCTTTAGAAGGCATGGTGCAGTTTAAACATTTGTTTTTTTTTTTATCTTGTGTTTTGAATTAAATATGGGTTGATGAGACTTGCATATTGTTGGATTCTGTTTTTATTTACATTTCCCTTTCCAATTCTTGAACTTGGAAATGGAAGAAGCCATTAGTATGAAAGAACAGGAATAACTTGGCCAATCAAAGCTTGTGATCTGTGAGAAAACTGCTGTCAAGTCCTTTTGATGTCTGTACTTCTAGTGTAGTTACTCAGGGGATATCAGTAATGTATGAACCTGACAATCATTAACCAAAATAAATGAATAACGCATTTTTTAAGAAACGATTAGGCTGCAGTAGCAACATAACATCATGAAACTGGCAAAAACTCTGCCATGTCCAAAAAAACCCAAAAAGACTGAATTGATGTCAAAGATAAATTATTCTCAGTTTAATAGCAGCCATAGGTATAGGGCTGCTGCATATATTTCCCTGAAAGAGATTTATGAAAACAGAAAGCTCCATTCCAGGAAATAGGGAATGAGAAACAGAGAAAGGAGCGAAGAGAAAATGGAAAGGGAGGAAGATCTGATAAGTAACTGAGGCATTCCCCTGATGGGAGGGAGATAGCTCTCTACCATCCACTCAGTAAGTGTGGGGTGAAACTCAGATAGCACGCTTAAGCAGGACAAAGTGGAGATGGAGAGCTCCCCCTTCAGCCTATATCCTGCTGGCTCCACTTTACTCTGCTCTTTGTGGATGTCAGCCTCTATGAGAGACCCTCTGCATCTTCCACCTGACACAGTGCCGAGAGGATTTTGATAGCCTGGCACCACGACAAGTCCAGCGGCTTCATGATGATGCATGATCTCACAACAGGTCAGGCTGTTGCCATTATGTGTATTATATAGCAGTATATAGTGGTAGAGAGATATGTTCTCCTAGTGGGAAAAGTTTTCTTTTTCCAAATGGAGTTTTTTGTTCTTAGAAAAAGTTATATAAAGATTGTACAAGGAGTTTACATTGTACTCTCGTAGTGTGATTAATTTCTTACAGAAAAAGTGGAGTAGTTAGAAACCTCAGGGTGTTTCTGTTGGTGTGAAAGAGTCTTGAGTGCTCTGTCCACAGCGCCTTGCCCTTGGTACCCTTCTGTCTGGAGTAACCCATGTATTGGACAGGGATTAGGCTGAGCGTGTTTTTTTGCTGCAAAATATTGCATAGCTTGCCAGGGCTGAACCGCGGAATCCAGTTGTTGCAGCAAAGAGAGATAGAGCATGCTCGTAGGAACTGAGTAGCAGTGCTGCTGTTTCTACACAAATTTCTCAGGGAAGGTTTTTGGTTCACATGAAAAAAAAATAGACTGTCATTTGGTGTTCAGAGTTTGGCAACTGTATATCAAACTCATTTCAGTCCATATAAAAAGCTCCATTTGATGGTGTAAGGGTGTTTGCATTTGGGCAAACTAAACCAGTATTTTTACTTACAGCCCTCTTTTTTGTGGCTCAACTTAAACTGACGCAATGAGACATGCCTTCTTGAAGTTCACTGCAAGGAGAAACATCAGTCATTCTTTGCTTTATCTGGTAAAACTCTTGACCCAGTGGTTTTGAATGCTGAAATACGCAAGCCTTGAACTCCTGTCAGGATAAAATATACTGCATAGTTATCAGATGTTGCGTCCCTCACTGCTGTATTGCAACATTTGACTTCACAGGAGACAGATACAACTGCAGGATGATTGAAAACACTGTCGTGTGTTTTAAGTTTTGTTTTGCTCTTTGTGTTGAGTTACAAAATTCTTTTAAACAAGTCGTGCAACTGAATGAAACCTTCCATGCTTCCCCACTACATAATTTAGATGGCTGTTCGGTAGCTCAGATACAGGACGTTTATTCCCCCCGTCCTTTAAAAAAAAAAGGAAAAAAAAAAGCATCGTCACAAGCTTTAAAGGAAGCTAATTTTCTGCAAACAAATGGGCCCAGTGTGCTGCATTGTTGGTACAATAGCTGGGGATGCTTCAAATTCCGTGACAAATAGTTCAGAAGTAATGCGGCTAAAACAAAAGCCTTAAAGAATGCAGATTCCTAATTAACAGGGGAGCCTGGTGCAGTGCTGCTGCCTGTATGTGCCCAGTTCAGCTCAGCAAATTATGAGTGGTCAAACCTCTGTGTGTGTGAGTGCACGGGTGTGCAAGTTTTTGTTTGTCTATGGATATTTAAGTGCTGAATTTAATACAGGCTACACGTGATCGTAAGCATGTATTTTATATACCGTTTATACTTGAAGTCATGTTTTTACATCTGCAGAATTGCATTTTTTTTTTTCCCCGTGAACTTTGCTGAAATGTCGACTCATAAATCTTTCCAGCCTGCTCTGTTTGTTTCCTCCTCCCTTTGCTGCATGGTGATGCAGTGAAGAACCACTTTCTGTTTCTATCATTCTGCGTCTGTATGGTACTGAAACTTAGCAGCTTTCCTTCAG
>VUQG01001754.1:18318-35878 GCA_015106755.1 Etia nguti | reverse complement strand
ACTGCTAGGCCAAGTGTTACATGAGTTTTCCCTCACTGTTAGCACATCCAGTGGAAAACCATTGGCTCTGACAGGTCTCATGTTGGTGTCAGGAAATAGTCATATCCTTTATATGTGAAAGCTCAGCAAAGGACTGCGCTCTGTTTCATTGCATGTTTGTAGCTTGTCAGAGGAGTTGAGAAGGAACAACACTGCTCAGTGCTTTTCATCCTTTTTTTGCATTCTGTTTTTCTTCCACGCTGTCATCTCAAATGTAGGATAGAATCCCGTATGTCCAAGTCAGCGGCCAATCAGAGATCAGCCAACATGGTCACAGAGTCCTCCAAGGCTGTGACTTCAGCAGCAGTCGATGCTTCCTCAGTGTCAAAGGTGAGACTCGGCAGTTCTCTTCCCCTGAGAAGCAAGGGCTTTCGATATACTGTAGAGTATGAACCAGTTAATGCATTACTGATCGAGATTTGTTTGTTTTGAGTTTTAGTAAATTATGATATTACAGATTTGAATACATTAATTTAATTAGTTTTGGAATACATCATATTATTTAACTTCTGTTTAATAATTTATCATACTATGGCTCAGGAGTTAGAGCAGGTCATTTACCATTTGGAAGGTTGGGGGTTCAATCCCTTGCTCCTGCAGTCTGCATACCAAAATATCCTTGGGCAAGTTACTTAACCTTGAGTTGCTCCTAATGTTTTAATCCAAGTGTGAATGTCAGATTGAAAGTACTTAGATATAGTAAAAGTGTGTATGAATGGGTGAATAAGACACAATGGATAACACACTTTGACTGCTTGAGTAGAAAAGCGCTATATAAGAACCAGTCCATTTTCTAATATAGTCCAGAGATCAATAATTACATTGATTATGTGAGCCACAATTAACAGTCCAAATTAATAGGTGTAACAAAATTTTACTTCCCCAGTTACCAAACAAGTCGACTAGTTTCAAGTTACAGTCAGAGAAACTTTATGTATTTTTAAAAATAAATACTGTGGGTTGAATAGTGCGCCTCATTCATTTTGTCATTTTTTTGTTACTGTGTATGTTTTTTATTTAGTGTCTCAAAAAGAAAATCATCACAAATTCTGATTTTTGTCTTTTTAAGCGACTCGTCAGCCAAACAGCGTCACATATTAATTGTATGAAAGTACCTAAGAAACTGACTGGCTTTGTCTAAAAATAAACTCTATTATAAGTGAACGCGTGCATCCACAGGAGTATACTTTTGGTATTTCCTTTTCTCGTTAAGGATGTTTAAAAAAGGAGCTTCCAGGAAAGAAGGCCATTTTATTATTTTAAAGGAAAAATTCTTTTTTCCTTTCCAAGTAACAAAATTACGCATTTCTTTTCTTTGCACTGTGTAGGCTAGCACCACACATAATGAGTTTATATATGTTAACTTAAATTGCCTCATGTTTTATTTTTATTTTTTACTGATTACGTTTTTCTGTGGCTCCTGCAGGGCTCCAGAGGTACAGGGAAAGTACACAGTTTTGGCAAGAGGGATCATGCTATTAAAAGAAACCTCAATATCCCAGTGGTGGTGAGAGGCTGGCTCTATAAACAGGTGAGCATATTCAGAGTGAGTCCAAAAGGCGGATGTGTTATATAGGAGCACGTGTTAAAGACTGAGCAAATGTTTAAATGTGTCACGCAGTGAAATATCAGCCACAGGATTACCATCCTTCACTGTGTAAGAGGTAACTGTTCAGTATGGAAGCGATCTTTCTCTGTCCCTTAGCAGAACTTAAAAGCTCATATTGACCTTACAAAACCTTTAAATCTCACAATCCTAGGAAGTATAAAACTACAGTGCTGAGTTAAGTGTAGCAGCTGGAGCTTTCTGCCAAAGTAATCCTAATTAACAAGCAGGCTATTCCCAAACTGCATTTTTTAATTTGAAATGTATTCCTGCAGGAGGATTTCTAAATATTGTCTGTATTGCGTTTCCCCTGATCCATTTCTAGGACAGCTCTGGAATGCGACTATGGAAACGGAAGTGGTTTGTTTTGTCCGACTACTGCTTGTTTTACTACAAAGGTCAGTGTACGAACAGTGCACTTGGTGAAGGTTTAACAGACAAAGATTATAAAATCGGACATGCAAACCTTTAGCGATCTCCTCTGCTGCCATTTTTGATTAACGACAGCCTGTAATTAGATATATGACACGCTTTTTCCACCAGCTTTTGCATCCTTATTACCTTGAGATCTCTTCTTGTGTTGCCAAAGCATGTACCTTCTCTCCTTTATTAATCATACTGAATAATAGATAAGCCACATGCCCCATCATACCACATGCAGCCACATGCCCTTGCAGAATCTAGAGTCCCCCATGAGTTATGCCTTGCTAATTTTCCTGCTATTCATAAAGCTGCAGTCATTTGTAAACATCGTAAAAGATATTGGCAGAATTAGATGTTGTTCTGAATGCCTGTAACAATGTTGTGTGCGTGTGTGTGTGTGTTCTGATTTCACAGACAGCCGAGAGGAAACAGTACTTGGCAGCATCCCCCTGCCCAGTTATGTCATTTCGCCAGTTGAGTCCGAGGACCACATAAACCGCAAATATGCTTTCAAGGTAACACTGAAGTGGCACTGAGTCAGATCTGTAAAAGAAGTTTTCATGTACATGTGTGGATTTCAAAACTTCATCTGAGATTATTTATTGCTGCGCCGTTACTTGTAAACAAATCTTACATACTGGTTTCCCCTCACTGTAACACAGAAAGGCTGTTTGTGTGCTGCCTGGTGCCCAAATCTCATTTTCATATCTCATTTTCATATATCCATATGTTATTTATTGAGTTATTGTTTTGATGAGGTATGACACTTCTATACTTCAGTATCTACCAAAATGTTTCTATAGAACAGAGCACCAAAAATAGTCAGTCAGATCATACAACTGTGGAAAGAAGTTTAAATACACTCGTCATGGGCATGAATGCCATGGTAATTTTTGTTCTTTTTCTTGAATTCGCACAGGGTCAAAAGTATGCATACAGGATCAAAGACACTGCTCAAAAAAATGTAAGGGAACACATCTCAATGGGGAAAAAAAATCCTGCTGGATATCTATACTGATATGAACTGGTTAATGCATTAGGAATGAAAGCATGGCATATCGTTTGATGGAAATAAAAATGATCGACCAACAGAGGGCTGAATTCAAAGGCACCCAGAAAATGATGTGGCAGCTACACCATTTTGTTAGAATTTCATTGCAGCACCTGAAAATGGTGCTCAGTAGTTTGTAAGAGTGCTTATATGCATGCCTGACAATGTTGGAACATGGTCCTAGTAAGACATGAATGGTGTCCTGGGGGATCTCCTCCCAGATCTGGACCGGGGCATCACTGAGCTCCTTGACAATCTGAGTCTGAGTTCATCCTGATTGCAGTCAGGGTGCCGTTGCCTAGCCTGTAGAGGTCTGTGTGTCCTTCCATGGATCCACCACCAAACCGGATCATTCTCATTGTCACTGTCTTATTGTTAACCTTCTACTGCAGCTATTGTTAATTTCATTAACATCAAAGCAGCTGAAATTGATTAACAAACCCCTCTGCTACTTAACAAACTAGATCAATAGCCCACAAGTTTAATTGACTTGATGCTATACTTTGATTAAAAAGTGTTCCTTGATTTTTTTTGAGCAGTGTATATAGATGAACTCACTTAAATCTTTTAATAAGTGGTACTGAAGATTCTACAATATCTTCGGCATTGACAAGGCCTATTAACTTCTTGTTAGTGATCATGATTGAATACAACAGGTAGTTTCTCTTTGCAAGCATATAAGGATTTTTTACACCAACCATTGAATTAACCAACACTCAAAGCAATGGGGAAGTCCAAGAAACCCACTGAAGAGCTAAGAAGGAGAATTAGAATAGATTTACACAAATTGAGAAGGCCTCTTGGAGCCATTTCTAAACAAATGTAGATTTAAAGATTATCAGTTCAAACAATTGTATTATGAATCATTCAGATGTGTCAGCACTTTGCCAGATTGTGGAAGAAGACCCAAACTGTCACCCTAAGATGAGAGGAAATTGGTTAAACTGTTCAGGAACAACCAACCAATGCTCCAGCCTGCTATGAACTGGAAGCTGCTAGAACACCAGTGTCAGTGTCCACAGCAAAGGAAGTTTTACTGGGAGGGGTTGTGACCAAGAAAGAAGCCCCTGCTCCAAAATTGACAGCTGCAAACTCAATTGAAATTTACAGATGTCCTTCTCCCGAAGACATCTGGATGAGCCAAATGTCTTCTGGAGAAACGTGTTATGGTCCGACGAGACAAAGGTGGATTTATCTGGCCACAATGACGTGGTATGTTTAGAGGTAACAGTGATGCTTTCAAATGTAAGAATACTGTACCATCTGTCAAGCATGGTGCTACCATCATGCTCTGTGGATGTTTTCCTGCCAGTGGTACTTACACATTGCACAAAGTGGATGGAATATTCAAGATGGAGTACCAAATTCTTTAACTTTACCCCAAATGAACAACTACTTTATACGATTCAAACGTGGGCACATCTGTCTGTTCCAACAAGTCAGTGATGCCAAACACACATCAAAAGTGGTTTGGGGATGGATAACGCAGGCTAATATTAAGCGTGAATGATGACCTTTCCAACGGCCTCAATCCTATTTGTGGACTATGCTTAAAGGCCAAGTCTGTGCCAGGAAACCAATTAATTTAAATTAACCCTACCAATTCTGCCAACAAGAGTGGTCAAATATCCAGCCAGAATTATGCCAGAAGCTTGGTGCTGGCCAAGACGTCTTATTGAGGTCCAACTTGCCAAGGGACATTTAACCAAACAGAGGGGTAAATGGATGTGTGTGTCGTCTGTATGTATACTTTGAGTCTGTGGATTGGAGAAAATCCAAAATACACTCAAACCTGTGCACCCAATTCCTGTTTTTTTAAGTCATTAAATATGCATGCTGTACAATCACTCCACCCTGGAAAAAGAACAGTTCAAAGACATCTTTAAAATTCCCCATGATATTCATGCTCATGATGAGTGTATGTGAACTTCTGACCACAGCTGTTATTTCACATATGAGTTCATGAGTTGATATGAGACAGTTTTTAAAGTTCACTCATAAAAAGCTATGTAAAGATTACCAAAGGTATGAATTTCATAGAGCTGACATTGGCTGTTCCGATTTGTAAGATCAGGAGGTCATCAGAGGTGCGTGTCTGGTTATGACAAAGAAATAAATCAGCGACTTTCCGTGGAACAGTTAGTATTGATCAAGCCCAAATAAAGAGACATCCATGTGCCCCACAGCAACAATTTTAAAAAAAAATGTGAAAAATCAACTTGCAGGATTACCATTTAAAACTGTGGAAGAGATTCAGCATGCAAGTGATTTAGAATATCTAAACAAAACAAGAGCAGTGTTAAAGTGGAGCAGCAGTTTACAAGCAGCTGAACTTAACTGAACTTAAACTTCGATCATATCTCGTGATTTTTAGTTATGGTAACTTCATTGTATTACCGTGACACAACATGAAGAACTAATATAGTGTCAAGAGTGGAGAAAGTTTCACTGGAATTAAACAGCAGCCCCAGCCTTGATTATTATGTATGTTCAGGTTGTTGCAAAACAAGTATTTTGCATGCACTCAAGGTGGTCTTAACTCAGCTTTTCTGATCTAATTCTATAAATAGTTCTTTCTCAAGTTGCGCAGAGTGTGATGGAATTTTTGACCTCCTAGTCCCTGACCTTTTCTGGAACAGAAATGTTTCTGTCACTAAAATCTGAATGGTAATATAGCTAAAACTGGTGGTAATTGTATCAGTTTTACTTTAATATATGTGCATGAAGTTTTTCTTGCATGCAAAAAATATTTTGTTTTTTTTTTCTTTCTTTTTTTCCCCGCAAATTCTACCAAAAAGAAGGAGACAAGGAATTATGTTCCTTGTGCATTAACATCATCTAAGTCCTCTTTTGTGGAAGCACAGAGAGTCTCTCAAAGAACAATAGTGCCTGAATGTTTGATGCACCACAGCAGCATCTGGGTATTCTATAATCCTTTCAGCTCTTTGGGGCTTGGGCTTTTTTTTCATAGATTCTCAGTGTAAATATGTCTGATTGTGAGAGCATGCCAGTGTGAATTGCAATGTCTGTGCTCATGTAATATGTATGTACTGTGTTTTAAAGTTCATACAATGGGCAAATTAAATTTGTATGGTAATTGCTGCTTAGAATATTATTAATGCATTCAGCATATTTGCTGTTGGGTGGGAGTGTATGTACAGTTAGGTGAAATGAGCCTTGGCTTTGCATTAATACCTTGTATTTAAGGGATCCCTCATCCCCCCACCCTTAGCTCTCCCTGTGCCATCATGCATTAAAGAGCAGGAGATTTCATTATGTGTATCTGAGGTGCTTTGGAAATTTTCAGTTCCTGCTAAGCAAGCATGAAAACAGCTGAGTTGTTGTTGGTGTTCAGCAATGATATGTCCCTCTCTTAGATCTACTGACATGTAGAGTTAAATCTAGATTAATCTTTTACCTAGGTTAAAAATCGACTTGAAGATGAGGCGAATAAAGTGTAACATTTTTGTTAAAATTCTACTGAAAATCAGTTAAATGAGCAGTTGGATATATTAAACTTAAGATGTGTAAGGACTTTGGTGCTGTAATTCTTTGTGCTTTGATTCCACAATCGTGTGTCAAAACACTTGCGATGCTGCCATTATTACTCATTCTTGCTTTTGTGATGACGAGGGACTCCAGCTGGAGCCATTTCTGTTCTCTCTGTTTGAGTCAGCACTGATCAGCTGTGACTTTTTGTTATTTTCTGTTCTCCTATTTTTGCTCATCTCACTGTGTTTCTCTCATTCCCTGTTGGTCAATTGCCTTCCATTGTGACCCGGTGTGTTTGCGTGGGCGGAGTGAGTACTGTTCTCTGTGGGCGGCCGTCCTGAATCACACAGGCTTCCTGTGTTACATGAATAGGTATTTGATTACACTATAGCCTCATCAGTAGAGCACCATCTTCACCTCCATTTGTTTGCGTCTAGCGGCTAAATGCACATTTCTAAATGTGCATTTAAGCCTCATCATGGAAACGTATGACGAGTCATTTATGGACAATCCCAGAGCAATCATTGCTAGATTACACAAATCTTTTGAGTGGGAAACATTAATAGAGTGCTTTTCTTTTACATGCACCACATTTAAAACATCTATTAGAGCATAAGCATTCTTCCTGGACATGAATGTTAGATATTTAGCGCAGAACTGATAACTCTTTAAAAACATAATCCTCCAGTAGCACGAGATGTCCATGACAACACTGCAATTCAGAGTCTGCACTTTGCCCTCAGATGTTTGTTTCATCTATAATCCAATGTTGAACTCCCATATATTTAGCAGGTTCACCAATTACTAACTTTATAAATAAGATCAACTGGCAAATGTTGATGCTCGTTTTACCATTTCATCAATTTGAAAATGTAAAGTAAATGCTGTGAGGCTCTGGTATTTGTCTTGTCAGGCTGCTTATTACTCATCACATTTCCATCATCGCGGGAGAGGGAGAATGGCGAGGTGTCAGCCATTTTTCTTTGCATTTCATGGAATGAATGTCGCCATTAGCAATTTGCCATCTCCTGTGCATTTATTTTTTATTGTTGTATAATACAAGCTATGAAATTAACCCAACATAATTCTCTCCATCTTTTTTTGAAGCAGGTCTTGTTGAGTTTGCTTTGCTGTGTTTGGCCTCTAACATGTTGAGTTTTTAGTAGATTATTGAGTGACAAGTGACCAGTAGTGATAAAGAATGATGGTTAACTGGCTGGTTAAGTTCCCGTTTTAAATTATTAGTGCTACATAGTGAAGCGCTTTCTGAACAGATCAATGAAAATAGAGACTTCTCTTTATAATAAAGTCAGCCTGAACTCAATAAACTACATATGTTGTTTGTTTGTTTTTTTAAATTACAGGTGGCGTTCTGCTTTTGTGTTAATATGATGAATAAGGATATCTATAATTGCATAAAGTTTTTATATTTATTTTGTTTCTCATTATCAAGTGTGTTGTACTGGACTCAGTGAAGGTCATGCTCTTACAATTCATGTGAAATAGCCAATAAATTACTCAAAAACATTCATTCTGGAAAGCTCTATAGAGTAAATATAGTTTTAATTTATACTGAGTAATTTAAGATTTAACATTTCCTTGCCTTTTACTATAGAATATTGTTAAAGGTAAGTAAACGTATGTAAACAGTAGTAGGTAAAAAACAAAAAAGGCAGCACCTATGAAACTACAAACAGCTGCTTCACCCTTTGAGTGTTTTTTTTATATGCGGTTATGTGTGTGTGCCTGTGTTTTTAAAGTGGTCAAAGGAGTCTGTAATTATGTTTTCTTTGTTCTTGTTTAGTTGTTCACTGCAGCATATATTTATATATATATATGCAGTATATATTTTGTGTATTTCTAGAAGAATTTCTCTTAAAGAAGAGGAAGTTTTAACCTTTATGTTTTGCTTTTTGTGTTGCCAGAAACAACAACAAATTTTTTTCTGCTGCAGCACTTTTTTTCTCCTCCATTCTTTTTCTGTATATTGTTGCCATAAACTTCAGTGAGTTGGCAGCGATCGTTGAACAATAAAGCACTTATCGGCCTGTCTGGCAGCTTTTTCCTGCCTTTAGTAAGACGCTCTCATGTCTATCCTCCATCTCTCTCTCTTTGATAGGCGAGCCATACAGGAATGCGCTCCTACATTTACAATAAGAACTCTGTGATTGGCTCACAGGCAGAACACTGCGGGATGCGGACATATTTCTTCAGTGCGGACACACAGGAGGACATGAATGGTTGGATCCGGGCCATGAACCAGGCTGCGCTGATGCAGCAGAGTCACATGATAAAGAGGTTGGTCTCACTCTACTGGGTTCAGTTGGTTGGGGTTCTAGTGTAAGTTTGCAGAAAAGCACAGCAGAACTGGATATCTGTTGAGATTATATTAAAAAAGGGAGCCTGGATGTCCCGATCAAAATCAACTAGAACCTTTGCTAGTGCATCATGCCTTAAGGATTTAACAGCGCTGTTTTACTGCAGTCCTGAAGGTCAGATCCTTTAGTATCTATATATTTCACTAATAAAATTATGTTTTCCATAATGGGCTGCATTGTAACTTCAGTATTCTGCGGCTGTAAGTCCAGCTGTGTCTGCAAAGTAGACTTTCTCAAATATTTAATGGAGGGCAGAAATGCTCCAAAATATATAGCCAGATACTCACTGCATAGAGAATTATCTTACATTAGCAGACTGTACTGCATAGCTTAAATGATCTGTGCAATGTTGCCATCTAGAGACCAATGTACATCACTACCTAATTTTTTAAATAATATTTTGGAAAGCACTCAAAATCCCATTGTTTTGTTCTTTGAAATGAAATAAAAGTTATGCTAAATACCTTTCAGACATTAGCGTCCATCAACTGTATGAAGTTTGTGAAAATGTAAATAACATACCAACAAAATCAGATATTTGGGAATAAGGATACATATTTTAAAGTATGGAGCAACAAGTTGCAATGCATTAAAAAGAGTGATGCTCTAACCTAAAGTATTTGATGAAGATAAAGTGAGTGATATTACTCTGGTACTCTGGGGTTTCACTGGAGCAAGAGTTTTACTCCCCCCCATTTTATCTCCCTTGAAAATGTGCAGTTGGATATTTAATTTGTGTCTCTGCAAATGGATTGCGAAATTACCTTTAGGACCACTTAAGGTTGATTAGAGGTCCCATTGTGTTCTCTTTCCACTGATTAATACTGTGTAATCCCATAACCCCGTAACACTAATGTGTAGTTTTGTAACACTATCACTAATGTTGGGTATAATTTACCTTACATAATATACTTGATAAAACATATTTTCCATCAGAATATTTTGAAGTACAACATTACATGGCAAATTGAAGTACCCTTCTTTTGTTTCTCCCTATGCGTCTCATTAAAAAAAGTGTCATGAGGGGACCTTAAACAGCCTCTAAAATTAGTAAAAACTTCCTAAAGAAAAAAAAAAATGGGACTGGGAACTTCTCCAGTCCACTCATTCCTGCGATACTGAGTCTTGTCCATTAAAGGCATAATCTCCCTGCTTCACTGACAACAACAAAAATGCCATTTTTGACAGGGTAAAAATGACCAGCTGGCTATAATTTTTTTAACCATATGAATTCTCTTGGAAATTACCGCTAAGTGGTATTTATTCATCGTGTGGGTGAAAATCATCTGACGTCAGTGAAACTGTGTTTACATTATTACTGGCAGGTTTGACATTGGTTTAAATATCATATCAATCCTATGTCACGTCTTCACAGAGAGGTGGAGAAGCCAGAGAAAGCTGCACAACAAGCAGTCCCACAGACCAACCATGTCCACACTAACCAGAGCTCATCTCAGCCAGAAAGTGCTCACAGGACAGAAAGAGGGGAAGCTCAGAGCAATGGTATCAGACTGGCTCATGGAGACGAGGTGAGGTATGGATTAGAGATCCAGGGGAAACCCAGCCAGACAGCCCCACAGGAGAGAGTAGAGAGACTGTCTCCAGACGCTGTTAATGGTGCTGTCCATAAGAATGGACAAAAGACTGTAATCCAAGTGGCTCTGCCACCAGAACAAAATGGAAATCTTGTCTATCAGAGGGGTTTCGTTACACGGGCAGACACTGAGAAGCATGTTCAGAGGAAGAACACATTGGCTCAGGTGGAGCACTGGGTCAAAGTTCAAAAAGGAGACCCCCCAATGAGGTCAGTCTGACTTAACACAATCAGTTTGAATCAACTAACATTTCTCTATAACAGCAGCATGACTAATGACAAAGAAACCTTGAGTCTATGCCTCCCTCTAGTGGCTTTTATGAGGATTCACTTATTAGATTGGTTTAATCTTTCTACTGAATTTCATTTGATCTTATTTAAAGCATTATTCCTCATCATGGATCTATAATAGATTTTTAAAAAATATACACAGCTAAAGGATTTGTTTGTTTTTTTTTCTTTCATAGTGCTCCCTGTGCTGAGTTCAACCTCCCTCGATGGACTCCTCCTTTAAAGCCCAAATCAAGTGCAGCAGATGTCACCTATCAGTCATTGCCAAAGTCTCCCCGTCTACCCTGTGGCAGCAGCCCTCCTCCAGCAACATGCAATCTCCCCAGTGACTACAAGTACGCCCATGATCGGCTCAGCCACTTCCGCATGTCCACTGACGAGCGAATGGCCACCAAGGAGGGAATGGTGTGGCAGCTGTATGAGTGGCAGCAACGGCAGCAGTTTCGCCACGGCAGCCCCACCGCTCCTATTTACACCGGCCCCAACTTCACAGACTCCTCATCTTTCAGAGTTACTGTAGAAATGCCACGCTCCATCTCTGTTCCTCCATCGCCATGTGAAGTCCCACCATCGTCCTTCAAGCCCCTGTCCCCACGCAGGCCACACACTCCTTCAGACAGACGCACAGTTAGGCCCTTGGATGAATTGGCACCAGGGGACAGCACAAGATCAAGCTCACCCGGGCATTTTTGTGCCCATCTTTCTCAGGTAGCTCACCTAGTTAAAGAGGCACTTAGTTTGCCTTTCTTTAGGTCAGGTTTGTACATTTTGAGTATTAAGTGCAGTTCTTAATACTCTATTTCTAAAATACTCATTAGGATAAAATCATAAATTCACAGAGAAATGTTGCATTCAATGAACAGTAATAATTTAATATCCATTTTATTAAATAAACCTGCAAATACCAGTTTTTACTTTCATTTACATGATGATAAGCTGTAGTTAAGATATAATAGGTAAGAATAGTGCACGTGTCATTTCATATTTTTAGTCAGCACCAAAAAATACCTTCCATAGATTAAAACCAGCAAAGAATTTATTCCTCCGTGTAAGAGGACGTTTATTAATTGGACATTAAATATGATGTGCCATTCACAGTGACGAATGTCGCCAATGTAATTTATTCCTTTCAACAGTCCAAACACATGACAGTTTCTGCTTGCTCAGTAACGTTTTTAATCAATTACTAGTTAAGTTTTCTTCCATTCTTTGCTTTCATCTAAAAACAAAACGTCTTTTGACTGGTTGGTTACCTAAAAAATTAATTGACCAACGAATAAAATAAATGGCAGAGTAACTGAAAATAATACGTGTGTTCCCAGCTAGTTCAGTTAA
This sequence comes from Etia nguti, assembly GCA_015106755.1. Lineage (NCBI taxonomy): Eukaryota > Metazoa > Chordata > Actinopteri > Cichliformes > Cichlidae > Etia > Etia nguti. Next base: position 23,669 of record VUQG01001754.1, on the reverse strand, counting down.
TCCCTTTAGTGTGTATCTTGAATGTTGGGAACAGTGGAGTTTTTGTGGAAAAGGGGAACGATGGTGTGAAAGGGGACTAGCCGGTGTGTTCACACTGTTGTTTCTCTCCCATAGTAAGCTTGGATGGAGACCTGTACATAGTGTTGGATGGAAAGATGAAAGTCCCACCCTTTATGAATTTATGTGATGATACTCAGTAATTGGGGCTTAAACACTAGCGATACTGTGAGACAGTAAACAGCAGTGGCCTGTCATTGACATGGGACTGAAGTAAAACTGAATGTTTCACATGTTCTGAGCCAAATGACAAAGGTCTCATTCTCATGGTAGCTAGTGGATGTGAGGTGTCACAACTTGGAGGATGTTGTGAGCTCGCAAGGACACCATGGGAAGATAGCGCGAGGAGCATGAGAAGGCTCCGACTTTACAGCGCGCACACTTTGATGCTCATGTGAATCGTTTGCAGATTCACACAGTCCACACCCAGGCCTTCTCCACAGGTGGTGTGAGCGCATGCGAGTAAAAGCTCGCTACTCTGCCGTTCCCCCAAACCGTCGTAGCGCTCAGACAGCACCGCCACCGCCGCAGGAGACGGAGCCCAGGAGCACGTCCTGTAATCCACACCCTGCTCTGTCTCCCCACCACACCCTCCACATGTGAAAAAAATCTCCCTCCAAACCATTACCACATTTGCCAACACACACAACCCTCATAACCAACCCGTTGGCCTTACACAAGTAAACAAAGTGTTGCAGATGCTCTGTTTCCTCCATGATTCAACCAAGTGTCAAGACACTAATTACAACCATAAAATATAGTGACGCGCAATTATGGAAAACCCTCTAGAGGATACATTTTTAACAAAGGTAGCCACAGTGACTGTGCAAGGGAGCGATGTTTATGGGAACTAAATTTAGTTGGCACTGAACTTAGTTTTGGTGCACCCAGCATCTCTGAGGCTGATGGTGCTCTCTGGCTGGAGTGCACTTAAGTAATAGCGATCCATGTGCCTCTGTGGAATATCATGAAGTATGTTTTATTAGCAGCTAATCCAATTTGCCCTGGGCTTCTCAGCACCCTATAAACATCTCTACTGTATCTCAAACATCAGCAGCGGTTTCTTTCTTCTGATCTCGCATTTAAATAAAAAACCTATTATACAGCAAAAAAATTGTGGCATGGGAATCTCAAAGGGAATGGCTTACAGTGCTTCTCTTGCTGGTAGCAAACAAATGTTATTTTAAGAAAGCAGGTTTAGTATAATTTATGTGTAGTTAATTAAATCTCTTGTTGTTTGTGTCCTTTTAAGCTTCTGTAGTGGGCCTGGTTTTCGCTAATTCTGTGTGTTAAGCAAAAACGTCATATTTTTCCAAGCCCTGTAGCATCTAAAAACTCAGGGCACACCTTGTTTCGGATAAGAGTAGGAGTGATGAAAGCGAGAAAAGGATAGATGGAAAAAATAAATCTGCTGTGTAGTCAAATTTGTTTGCAGACTTGGAGGCAATGGTTTAACTTTGGCTCGGTGTGATAAAGTGATCCATATCTCACTTTCAACACACTATTGAAGATTATTTAGTAAATTAGATATTCTGTTTGATTTCATTCTATATGATCTGCGTTAACAAGTGCATGAATTGCATTTCTCCACAGACTTCCCAAATAGAGAGGAGGTCCGTGCCAGCCATGGGCTACATCACACACACAGTCAGTGCTCCCAGCTTGCATGGCAAAACGGTATGAGCTTCTATTACATTGATATTACTTACTTGGATCAATATGAAAAATGCCTGTTTTATAATATTAACATAGCGTTATAATAGTCTAGGAAAATGAATCCAGGTAAGAACAGGAAACGTAATTAATGGGGGTCGTCTGTGACATTATCACATGTAGAATTTGTTCCAGTGTTTTTGTTCCTGATAACATTTCTGTTCAGACAGCACAGCAGGTCATCCTCACATGACAGTCTTTGTTGTGTAGCTCTAGGTTTTAAATTTTCAGGTATTATTAGGACACATTGTGTTAAGGGTACATGAATTATCATGAATTCATTCATGACTTCATGCAGGAAAAACAAGTAATTCATTAATTAATGTAAAACCGTGTAAAAATATAACTGTATAAAGAAATTATAGGGAAAAAAGATACTTGTATCCAGAACATAAACTATATAAAACGATAAAAAAAAAAAAAATTGATACACACAGAATTGTGTATATACAAAATTAATTAATTTATAACATCAGATTAAAAAAAAAAAATTCAAGAAAGAAAATAAAAGGCCTCTGAAGATAATCCAGATCGGCTGAAGATCGACTGAACCTGAAACTGCTCAGTGAAATATTGTAATTAATTTTAATAGTAACAAATCAACACAACAACATGAGAAACTGTACTTAATAAGTCATGATGGCAACATGTAGAGTTCGAGAGAGCATCCGTTCACTGCCATTTTAGCTCCGCCCACAAAATACAGACTTTACAATAATAAAAGAGTATATGTACAAAAGTACTGTGCGGACGTCTTGAGCCACCACTCACATATAAATCACATATTTTTGTGATTTATTGAAATACATGCAAACATACATGGAAATACAGAATATAAGACAAAAACAAAGTTTGTACAATACAGCCTATACAATACAATACTCTCTCAGAGATGCTTTCTTGTAATTTCTTTAAATAGTCTTCAGCAATGGTTCTCCAGGCTTCTTGAAGGACATTCAAAGCTCTTCTTTTGGATGTCGGCTGCCTCTATTCTATTCTCTGTCAAGACGATCCCACACTGCTTTAACAATATTGAGATCTGGGGAGGCCAATCCATGACTGATAGCATTCCACCGTGTGTTTGTCTGTCTATCTAGATAGTGTGTGTTTGGGATCATTTCCAGATCTTACTGCATGGTGGATCAAAACCAGATGGTACTTTTCTGCGTTCATAATTCCATCAAATTTGACAGGATCTCCAACACACTTGGCTGAAGTGAAGACCCAAACTGTGACTTGGCCTCTACTGTCTTTTACAGATGGCTATAGACACACTTTTCTACCTCTCTCCACACGTATCCTGTACATAATGATGACACTTTAAACCAAAAATTTCAAATTTGGATTCATCACTCCATAAGAGCTGCTGCCACTGATTTTCAGGCCAGTTCTTGTTTAATATGGCATACCTGAACCTTTTCTCCATGTTTCCCTTTAATAAGAATGGCTTCTCTACAGCCATCCTTCCAGTGTGACGTTTCTGATGAAGCTTCAGTGAACAGTAGAGGAGCAACTGAAGGGCCACATGCATGTCTAATGCAGGTCTTTGCTAGATTTTTTTCCCTGTTTCTTAAGGAGGTGACTTTCAGATACTGTTAATCTGCTGTTCACAGTTTGCTGTTATGTGTAGAGACAACACTGACTTTAGTCCCTTTTATGCTCAAATGATTCATAGGTCAGTGTTATGTGGTTCAACAAACAACAACAACAATAAAAACATTCCTTTAGCAGTGATCAGGTACAAGGATTGGACTAAAACTGAGTGAAAAAAGCAAATGTCCACAGAAAAACTTTGGAAGAGCTGTTGTTCAAGACTACTGAAAAAGTCTGTCTTTCTGGATATAAAATACAAAGAAGTGAGGTATGATTCAAAACTTTTGCACAATACTGAAAATAACAAAAATTGATATATATATATATAAATATCTGGAATGTTTAGTGGTAGGGACAGTGTTAGATAGGTTAGAGGATGAGATACTGGTGTTTAACATGTGTTCTTTAGAGTTTTTCATAAATGAATTAATGCTATTAATGTGTCAAGTTTTGTATGAATAGGTGACAATTCATGTACCTTTCACATAAAGTGTTACATTATTGGAGGCAGCAGTATACTGGTGTCTCCGCCACACTCCACAGTTACTGTAGCTCAGCCACTTTACTGCCCAGATGATTATCAAATATTTCCTCTCATCCCTCTGTGCTTTCACTGGCCCCTAAACCCGGGCTACGCTACAGCCAGAGGAGCTGACTCTGCTCCTCATTCAGCTTCGGAGGCACCAGGCCAAGATGGCTGGTGCACATAGCCCCAGCAATGCATTCGCTCACCTGCAGCACCACCAGCACAACGGCCTTCTAGGCCCCAGCATGCAGGTCAGGGACCCTCATATTTCCCTAATGCAGCCCAGTGCATCCTTTGCCAGTGCATTGTGGTCCCCTGCTCCCCAGCCATTCCCATACATTACTACCCTATCATCGTTACAGACTGTGCAGTTTTCTGGTTCTGCTTGGATGTCTTGTTCATTTAACCACTTTGACATGAGTTGTATTGTATTAATGGCTATATATTATGGATATTCTATCGGAGCCTTGTGTGACTCTGTTTGTAAACAGTGAAATGCCATGTTTGGAGCATGTTGCTTTTGGCCTGTGCCTGTATTTTACACTTTGCTTTGTCTCATAGATGTATAACCTTGCACAACCACAATAAGAACATAATGTCTGATTATTAGAACATTCCTGTGTGCCTGTGAAGCAAGCACAATGCTGTAAGAGTAGCAGCGACAACTCCACCCAGTTTATAGCAACCGACCATTCTCTGGCCATCCTCCACACTTATGAAGAAATATAAACTCTCTGTCTGACCACATGTCATGCACATGTCTGTCTTTCTCAGTTGTGCATAAGGTCATACATGAGACATTAAACCAGATCAAAACAATTACTTGATTACTTAATTAGAGCTTGACTGTAGATAAAAATACAGAGGTAGAAGTGCACTGTAATTGAGACCAAGTTAATTAAAGTTCTGCTAGTAAATCCCAAATAAAGGCCCTAAGTGTCATCTGATCACGCATTATCCTTTGCAGCTTCATTTCAAATGATTTATCTCTCCATTGCTCATTTAAAGGCTGATGATACTTACATACAACTGAAGAAGGACCTGGAGTATCTAGATCTGAAGGTGGGCCCCAACAAAGTAAATGGCACTTTATCTTTTTCATCTTCTTCTCCACCTCCCCTCTCTGGACTACAATCTTATTCTCCTGTAGCTGCCTCCAACATCTGCCTCCCTGTTTCCCTCTTTTCCTTTCTGTCCTCTGTTCTACGCTGTGCTTTCTGGTTTTTTACGATGGAATTAACATGTCTCATAACTGTCTTCTTATTACACAAATGATCAATTTAAGGATAAAGAAAAAGATACTTTTCAGTTTTGCTTTGATAAATCCTGAAAATTGTCCAGTGAAACTGGTATAAAGCAATAATGATGTTGAAGTGTTGAAGTGTTTTACTGATGCAGCTCTGCATTAGTAAAAAAAAAAAAAAAAAAAAAAGAAAAAAAAAAAGAAGGAGGGGAAAAAATA
>VUQG01001754.1:0-18298 GCA_015106755.1 Etia nguti | reverse complement strand
CACATTAGTAAAAAAAAAAAAAAAAAAGAAAGGGAAAAAAAAGTGAGTTGAGGGAAGTCATCTTGTGATATGCAGTACAGCAAATAACACTTTTCGCTTTCTAGGTTCAAAAGAGATCAAAAAGAGATCAGTGTGTTTGAAATGCCCACGTCGTGTTTTGCTGGAATGTGAGGATGATGTGCATACAAAGTGATATAGACCATTGTACTGCTTTTTAAATGGAATGTGATGCATCCCAGTAAATTATGCAGGATTTTTACACATGAATCCCTTCATCCGATCATCCATCGTGTGATACTCACCACTGAGATTTTGAATTGCATGCCAGTAAGCACCACTAACTGTACTGAATGTCTGTTTGACTTTTTGCTTTTGTTTTATTTGTTAGAGCATAACAGATGGCCTAATTAGGCTCTTTAGAAAATGTTATGTATTAGCAAAGTAAATACGATTTACATTATAGGGTGGATCATAGTTTTATTGTGGTAACTGGTGGAAATGGATGAAAATGTGCAGCGGTGTAAGTTTGCCATGGTCTTCAAAAACTCCTACAGATACTTAGTAATGCACTTAATTAAAGCTGGCAAAGGGACAGACTGCAAAAAACATAGTCAAAACTTGTTTATTTTGAGTTGATTTTTGCATAGTTGGTCCTAACTCATAAGCACCCACGCCTTTCAAACTCAGTGCCCCAAGAATGAAACTGAGACTTTCTTTTAAAAACTCATAGTTTCCGAAGCCAAGTAAAAGTATGCTGGTGATCACTGTAATAATTTTCCCAGACTTCATGACGATCTCTCCACAACCACAGAATACATAATAAAACTTTTTCTCACAGACTGTGCAATACCCCCACAAGACTACTAATTGACCGTGACATGTAAAATAAGTGGAATGTCCCTTTAACTGAGTCTCCCATTTGCACTGGTCCATACTGCTGTTCAACGTGTGGTGACCCTAATGTGGGTGATATATGAATAATCAACTTTTCAGCTCTGTAAATTACTGACTCTGACAGACGAGTGGCTGACAAATCTCTGCGTCATTATCTCGTGAACCTCCAGGTGCGATTAGGATGCGAGATACCCCGTACTATTAGACTGATATCAGAGGAGAAAAATATCACAACTACAGTGGAACTAGTTAGGTCTACAAGTTTCTGGAAAATGACGGTTGTTTTTTGTTTTGTTTTGTAATTTTGTTGCCACAATGGACTTTAAATTAAACAATAAAGATGTCATTGAAATGCAGACTTTCAGGAATTACATGCATTTTATGCATAGTTCCCCATTTTCACAGGCTAATTAGACAGACTAAAATAATTCTAAATGTAAGCATTGTTTTTAATACTTGGTGACGTCAGGCCTGTTCACTCATTATTTCAGTACAAATTAAGCAGACAAAATATCAGGAGCTGATTCCGAGTGTTGAACTTGTACTTGGCTGCTGTTCACTGGTACTCTCAATATGAGGTCCAGATAAGTTGATATGGCAGATAAAGGAGGGCATCACTGCACTGAAAAAGCAAACCAAATCTATCACAAAGAAAAACTTTTAAGAGTTTCCAAATCTATAATCTGGTACATCCTTAAAAATAAGAAATGAACTGCCCACCTCAGCAACACAAAAAGGCTCGGAAGACACGTTTCCAACATCCAGTCAAGCAAAAAACGCTCTCAACAAGGTGGTTTAAGAGACGCCTTCATGAGTGTAAATATAGAAGTTTACTGGTTACACACAAGAAAAGGAGCCTGCACAGTTCTGCAGAATAAACCGCTGGACAACAAACCACATGATCTGCCAAAAACGGTGGAGGCAGTGTAATGGCCTGGTAGTATATGCTTGCCAACAGAACTGCTTCACTAGTGTTTGTGATGGAAGTAGCAGAATGAATTCTGAAGAGTGTCACAGTGCAGATGGCAGCATGGTGGTTAGCACAGTTGCCTCACTGCAAGAAGTTGCTGGGTTCAAATCCATCATTGGGCTACGGACAGGTTTCAGCACCCATACTAGATAGCTGGAAGTGAATGGATGGAAAGGAGTGACCAAAAGGTGCTTCAGTAAAGGCCTAGCCGATCATCTGATGATGTCCACGTCACTGGCAACAACAGATTTTTTATCCAAGTATTATAAACAATTGGACGAAAACCCCATTGTTCCTCCTGTATCCGAGGTTTGACTAACGGACGGACTCTCCTTTCCAGCACCCTGACATAGACTTTCCCAGGGAGGCTGAGGAGCATTTTAATAATCAGCGCCTTTGTTAGGTCTCCACTTAAATGGTTCCCATGCAAAACCATGCTTGTGACCATGCAGTTTTATTTTCCTCCTTAATAAACTTAGCTTAACCTGTGTATCATTCTCACTGTGTGTTGGAAATTCAAATAGTTGCTATTATCTGTAAACTAGAAATGTATAGTAGAAATATATATATATATATATATATATGCATGCAAATTATTATTATTATTTTGTTTCTTTCAACTTTAGGTAACTGGACGTGACAGTTTAAAGAAAGAAAGACCATCAAGGCCTGTGAAAATAGCAGAAAGTGATGCTGATGTAAGTAAATCTTTCTGTTCTCAGGATTTACAAAAACAGTCAGATAAGCACCCTGTTTATCCTTCTCTGTTTTTTCCCCCTCTAAGATCTCTGTTTCCGACTTCTGACAATCCACTACAGAGAAGCAGCTGACTTTAGTCTGACTTTACTGTGTGTTTTAGTGTGGTTTGTCTGCGTGTGTGTTCTTAAGTTGTGGTAAACAGAGGCTGTAGAGGGAAGGGAACGTATTTGCGTTGCAACACTGTGGGGACACCCATCCATGCAGCACAGTGAGGGCCTGAGAGTATCGACCACAGCTTTTATTTTCCTCCCTGCAATTTAAAGGGAAAAATACATGTAATGGGAGTTTTAGATGTTGAGCTGTTAAATTTTTCAGTTTGATTTCCCAGATTCTGCTTCCCTCATTCTTTGTTTTCTGCTGAATGGAGGTAAATAAGATGGATGTCCTGGCTTTTCATCATTAGCATTGTTCCACTTTAACAATTTATAAGAAATTGCCAGTAAATTTGTCTGAACAATGAATATTTCATGCAATTAAAAACAACAATATGTGGCAGCGAAAATAAAAACAGCTTAATTATTAATTGAACAGAATGATAAATAGATCTGAGAAGAAAAAAAAAACACTGTTTGAGAAAGACTGTGAACTAGGCAGTCTTATGTTGTTTTCATAAACACATAACCCATTTCTGGGAAAACAAATCTGTCACTCTCAGTAAACACGGCTTTCTCCAAAAGTGAATTGAATATATGGATTCTTGATTATGATTACTCATAATGGGTATTACCAGATCTCACCCCCAAACTAGATAGTATAGAGCCTTTTGATATCTGGCACTGCAGCTATGAGAGGAATTCCTCTGAGCTTTTTACACAGATGAGCCGTATTGACAGACTGAGACGATCAATTTGTCTTATCTGGGTGCATTGTGGAATCGAGTTGAACAAAGGCAAGAATGGAAGAGTTTAACCGTGTTGCAAACAGAAGCCATATCTAAAAATCTCAGGCACTGTTTTATCTCTTTATTTTCTGCTGTTTTATGTCTACACTCTGCCGTATTATCAGAAGCGATAGGAAGAACTGAGTTTCCTCCATTCTCACTGTTTCAGTATGTTTTCTTTTAGGTGAAATTAAGTCGACTGTGTGAACAAGACAAGATTCTACAGGAGCTAGAGGCCAGGATACGCACTCTGAAAGAGGACAAGGTTTGAGTTCTATATATTTGTTTGAAGATGTCAGCTTGTATTCTTGTGTGGTCTATGAAGGCTTCTTGTGTTTATGACAATGTGTTTCGTCCCCTGGTATAGGACAAGTTAGAGTCTGTGCTCGATGTTTCCCACCAGCAGATGGAGGACTACAGAGATCAGCCAGCTCATGCTGAGAAAATTGCCTATCAGCAGAAATTACTACAAGAGGACGTGGTCCATATCAGGGCTGAAATATCTCAAGTATCCACAGTAAGACCCAGGATTCACAAGTCCATTGTGCTTCACAGCCTCCTTCTTCAGTGAAAGTGGCTCAGAGTTTTTGATCCACCTCTCATTTCTTCATATTCTGCTATGAAAATGTGAAATAGGTGCACTGATTTATTGAAGCATGTACAAACATGTACATACGTGGAAATACGGAGTTTGTACAATTCTAAACATTTTGAAAGTCAATATTTGGTATGCCCACTGTTCAACACAGTCTGAACTCTCTTAGGAACGATATCTTTCTTCTTGAAGGACATAGGTCAAAGGTCAAAGCTCTTCTTTGGATGTTGGCTCCCTTTTGTTCCATTCCGTGTTTAGACGATCCCACAGTCCTTCGGTAATGTTGAGATCCGGGGCTCTGGGGAGACCAATCCATGACTGATAGTGTTCTTTTGTGTGATTTTTATATCTGTATGCTTTTGCTACACTGGCAGTGTGTTTGGCATCATTGCCATGCAAAACAAACGACAGCTACCCTTCCAGTGAGACCATTTTAGGCTTCAGTGAACAGGAGATGGTTCAGCAGAAGGGCCAGATGCATGTTTCATATCCCGAGTCAGGTCTTCGATTTATTTTTAGATTTTTTCCCATTTATTAAGAGCACGACTTTCAGCTATTATTCATCTGCTATACATAGTTTTTTTGTGTTCTACCACTTCTTCTTCTTCTTTTGTTCTCTACTACTTATTTCCTCTCATTGTTTACGGAAACCCTGTGCACCATGTTGAGATATGACGAGTTTTTGGCTAGTACAGTTTTTTGGAATAACCTTGTTTTGGCATTTGACATTGACATTTTGGCAGGTAAGGGATCAGACTGCTCAGGCTCTTACAGCAAGCAGATGCTACTAAAGAAATGTTTTTATTGGTTGAAAACAAGATGTTCACTTCTATTTTTAGTTGTTCCTTTTTTATGGTTTCTGCAACTGGCACAATGTTTCAGGATGACTGTCACTATCAAAATGAGTGCTTAGGGACAAACCTACGGCTACAAAGAAATGAGTAGATTTCTCAGTCACTCAGAAAAAAAAAATTGGTCAAAAAGTTCACCGATATTCAAAATATTTAGTGTTGAAATGAAAATTACAAGTTTCAAAAGAACATTCACAAATAAACCGCAAGATTACATGAAAGCAAACAAATGTGTCTTTGGCTTAAAGACATTTCCAGGCATTGGTTGTAGTCAAATTCTGTCAGTGCACACTGCAATTTGAAAGAAAAAAAAAAAAATCAAGTGATAAATCATAACTTAACACACCTGGTCTTAACTGCAGCTCACAGACGCACCACTAAAACAACTTTTTATTCACAAGCTAAGTACAGTGTGTGAACACTGTTTTTTTTGGCATTATAACACAGAGCGTGATATGTTTTGTTCTTTAGGAGATGGAGAATGCATGGAATGAGTACAGCCGGCTTGAGAGAGACGTGGACTGGCTGAAGTCGGCCCTGCAGGGACAGATGAGCCGCTGTGATCTTTCTCAGGTCTGTGGCACAGTGATCTCCATTAACTCCCACAAGCAGTCGCTCGCTTTGAATGGGAATGAGCTACAGACTGCTGATGTCATATACTCAGACAAAGCAAAGAACTGGTTCAGAGGATCATGTGTCGGATTCTAATTAAAATCTGTAAAATATGAAAATGTGTCTGTATGCGTCTGTGTGTGTGTGTGGTTCTGTGTTTCTATGTGAGCAGCAAGAGAAGGTCCAGATCAGAAAGGAGCTTTGGAGGATTGAGGATGTTATCGCAGGTCTCAGCAACAGTAAAGCCAACTACAAAGTCACCATCTCCTCTGTTACCAACCCAGGTGAGACAAACGCTGTAGGTTCCATGTCTACAAAGCAAATCACTGTGGACCTGCGACTGTATCTTCTCATTAAAGCTCGCAGTCATATTTTTGTTACCAATCCCTTGAACATTTCCCATAGGAAACAAAAAGTGCTGTCTTTACAGCGTGTGTGTATTATTGTCATGTGATCATGCACATCATATTCCCCAGAGAGGAAATTTGTGCCTTCGGTGTCAGTGTCATCAGTGCCTTCTGTGTCTGGGAGCGCGTCTGCTATGGAGATGAGATTGTCCCAGCAGCAGCAGCAGCAGAGCCCCCACCTCAGTCCCAGTAGCCACACCCCCACCCTTTCCTCTAGTCTCAGCCAGCAGCCATTACACCATTCTACAGCTGTCATCAGTGGGCCTAAGTGGGTGAGTGAGTAAACTTAAGCTGGTTTGTGTAGGTTTGTTTAATCATGTGCTCCCTGCAATTGTGTGTTCAGCTTTGGTTGGTAAAATACACAGAAGTGCAGTTTGTAGTCTGTGATTTTCAACTTCCCTTTTTTTCCTTTGCTAGTTGGAGGTTTGCATCAACCCATTATCACTTTCCTTAAAATGAGTCTATTTACCCCTATTGATAAATGAACTGAATGAAGTGTCAGGAAATAGAGAAATGAGAAATAATGGGCACTAATTAGCCAAGTAATAAATGTAAGTAAACATTTTTACTGGTGCTCGTGCATCATTGCATAAAACAAACTGAGTGAGTTAAGAAGATGAGAGTGATATTCAACAAATACGCCCAGCTGGAATCAAACAAGAAAAATGCAGTTAGGGCTGTAACCTCAATGTTTGGTGTTTTTTATTAGTTTATAGTAAGATAAGATAAGATGTAATTTCCTCAATATGCTTTTCAAATCGTGACAAATGTATAAATGTAACATTGGGCCCCATTTAATCAACAGTAGAAGATAAACTAAGATATATTACATTCGTGACAAAATTTCCAAAATTGTGTTAAAAAACTGTTATATTTGACAATCTAATCATAGTTATCCAAACTGTGCATAACATCACAGGTGTGTTCTGTAGTGTTACTGGAATGTTGCAGAAAAGTCGCCGCATGCTTATTTTGCAATCATAGAACAATTTGGAAATTGCTGCTTACCAAATTGTGACCAAATGCGAACTTTGCATTATGGTTTAGACATGAAGTCTGTGGATTTGGTCAGATTTCCCTGGTTTCCTACCACAGTCGAAAAAATTTCTAGGTTAGGTAAATTTTTTTTGAATCTGTGCCCTGAGTCCAAGGTGTACTGCCTCCCTCACCTAATCTCAACTGGAATAAGCTTCAGTGACTCTAGCTGGATAAGCAGTCAAGAAAATGGACGGATTATTGAGTGCAGAAAAATAATTCATGTGTATTTAAAAGTTTAAACAGTTTGGAAATTTATTATCTTCAAATCTTATTCTAAATAACCTCAAATCTTATCTTTGTCATTAATCCTGCTTTGTTTATACCAATGTGTGATGGAAGTCGAAGTGTAACAGCATTTGTATGACTGTATACTATGTAATCTGTGTCATAGCCACTGTCATCAGGCTCTACACTCTATAGTGCTTGTTCAGGAACTCTTCCATTCATCTTCTTATTCGGGGTCCTTGCAGGGCTAGAGTCTTTTTCCAGTTGTTTTCAGTAGTTCACATTTATTCTGTATGCAGAATGAGGAAGATGTGCCTCCCAGACCTCCTCTACCTCAGCTCTACAGTCCCGATGAGCATCCCCCCGCTGTGCCTCCCTTGCCCCGGGAGACAACAGTCATCAGACACACCTCTGTACGTGGCCTCAAACGTCAGTCAGACGAACGTAAAAGGGACCGAGAGACTGGGCAGTACACAAACGGCGACGGCAAGGTACACAGAGCTTGTACTGCTGTGTTTGCATTTTCGACTTCATGTTGTTTCTAATCTAAATCTACTCATATATATGTCAGGTGGAACTCAGGCCTTTCCTGAGTGATCCAGAACTCATGGGAGCTGGAGATGGCTCCAGTCACATTAGTGTTTTAACATCTGGGCATGACGGAGGTTACAAGACATTACCGAGCAGAGGTACATAGATAACAGTCACTTCATCCCACCATAACGCTTTACAGTATTGTGAAAAAGAGAATAGACTTGTAATATCTGTTGTCTTCCCCTCAGGAACGGGCGGATCTTCACTTAGGTTAAATCAGTCTTCGAGCATCTCCTCATACGTGACCCTCCGAAGAGCAACGTCAGCAGCTGGCATAAAGGTGGCGGTAACAACGGAGTGAACATGTCACTCCAACCCCAGATTATATTCATTCATAATATCAATAAGACTTAATCAAGCATTTTAAAAGCAATTGAACAGCACCGTATAATAAAAAAAATGCTATTTTAATAATATTTCCACCAGTCTAAAGTCTGCCACGTGTTTGCTCTTGTTATCATCTTTCTCTCTTCCCACTCGTCTCAGGAGAGACCAAAAAGTGCCTTGGAGCGTCTGTACTCTGTGGACCTGGCGCAGCAGCAGCAGAGGGGGAAGATGAGCGCTGATGAGCAGCTGGAGAGGATGAAGAGGCACCAGAAGGCCCTCGTCCGCCAGCGCAAACGCACTCTGAGTCACGGAGAACGCCACGCCGCTTCGTCGTCACGCACGTCATCCTCACGCCCACTTTCAGCAGACTTGGGATCAGTATGTTACTAGAGCAGCATCACACGTCACACTCTCACGCACGACGACAACCAAACTGAGAGTGGCGGTCTACAGCAGTAATGCATGCCTGTGTTGAGTGCAGTGGGTCTCGTCTCTGCTCCTCTTGTTACCAAGTTTATATTAAACTATTAAGTTAGTGCAGTATGGCATTTCACTGTATGGCTCTGACTGTGCTTATTCAGCACGTGTTGTTTTCAGACTTCAGTAGGTCTTTTTCGCCAAAGTCATTTGGCCTAAAGAACCCATTCAGTTGTGTTGCAGACTTGGATCTCTTTAAGAAAAAAAGATTATGCCTTAGGTGGAGAATGTGGTCTCCAAGTGCCTTTCTGGTGTGCTTGTCCTAAATGCCTTTTGGTAAAAAAGACCTATACAGATAAGTAGATACGTTTCTGGTCTACAACAAACTGTAGCATTAAAAATAGCACACGCACATAACAGTTTAAGTGTTTATTGTGAGGTGCAGATAATAACATTTACAATAAATACTGATGATTTTTTTTCTTTTTCAAAATCTTTGCAAGATGAGATCTTGCCTATAAAACATATAACATATTAATGACCTCAGACACTCTGTATTTCTCCCTTTTCTCTGCTATGGATTCTAACTTTATCCATCATTTCTCACGCTTCCTCACTGACCTGTTCATTTTTCTTTCACATCAACACTATACTCCCACATTGATTTCTAACCCGTTGAACCCGTTGTTTTGTGTTGTCACATAGCAGCCAGGTGTCTGTTCACCAGTCTTGTCTCTCCTCGTATAGATATTAAATATATTAAAGTCCATGCTGTTGCTGTCCATATATGTGTGTATGCATGTGTGTGTTTGTGTTTGTGTGTGAGGCAGAGAGAAAGAAAGTGCCTACTTATATTCTGCTGACCAAAACATTTACATACACTGAGCATTATATTCTAAAGCCGGCTCTTGTTAACCTCATCGCACCATTTTTCTCACCTGATTTTTTTTTTTTTTGGTTTGTTTTAAATTTAAATGAAGATAAAACGGAAATCAGAGTTTTTATAGATTGGGGCCTACTCTTTTCCCATTTAACACTTTTCCTGGGCAATGCTGATGTACTGATACTGATAGCACATTACATATCACAACATACAGTAAGTTAGGCGATTGCATCATTTGCTCAGTGTTTTATCTGCTAATTACTACTGTTGGTTAGAGGAATCCTTCCTTTTACAAATGTGACTGCAAAAAATAAAAAATATTTTCTAAAGAAGTCATTGGCATGTTTTTTTTTTTTAATTTATTGCATTTTTTCTGTAAACATGTACAACTTGCTTATGTTTGTTGAATTTGTCATCAGTTTGAGTGAAGTGCTGTGTTCTTGTCACACTTACAGAGTTCTAGCATGCTGTGTTTTGAGATCTTTCATATCAGCATGCATACTCATATATGCATGTGCCCTCTTTTTTTTTTTTTTTTACCTTTTCACACTTGTACACACACACACACAGTTGGACATTTTACATTGCACCTAAAACCCTCGGCAGCCTTTAATATTGTGTTAGGAATAGGACGAGCACGTGTCCCATGAGTATAACCATGAAGGCAAGTGAAACAGGTTTCAGTTTTTCTTTTAGACAAGAAAACTTGGTGGCAGCACCCTGTCATTTGTTTCACAGTCTACATTTTTCCTGTGTGCGTTGTCCAGTGGAAGAGAGAGCAGGAGTTTGACCTGCAGTTACTCGAGAGGGCGGTTCAGGGGGAGGAGGCTCAGGGAGTTAGGAGTGTCCAGGGGGAGGAAAGACCTCCCGAGCACAAAGAGAGACCACGCTCGCATTCGGATGAATGGCTGACCTTCCGCTCCACAGCCACAACCCCCCCTCCCACGCATGAGGTTGACCTGGAACCTCTGGACTATGACCTGGACCTTAACAAAGAGGTAACTTTTTTCATTTTCTCAAATAAGAAAAATAGCTGATTAGGAAAAATGTCAACACAGGAATAACATGAAAGGGAGGAAAACAGTGCACTGAAAGTTAAAAAAAAAGGAGGCTACTCACCCCAAAAAGAGTTTTTCTTTTATTAAAATGAATACTGAAAGTGAATAAAAAGAAATATTTACAGAAGAAATCTTTAAGCTGATGGGAAAGGCCACAACCAAGCCTTTTTTAAATATTCTCATGCTTCAAATTCTCGCTCTATGTACATACATTTCCATATCATGCTTATCTAAGTTGCTCCTTTGCCAATTATTGGCTTCCAGATTTGTGATTTCACAAAGTCTTCGCACCTGAAACTTTCTGCAGCTGAACTGGAAAATAGCCACAAATTGTCATATTGTCAAAGTAAAAATGATCAAAGCACATATTTGAGTGGATTGTGCTGCTGATCTTTAAATTCTCAGCCAGTATTTTTTTGTGTGTTTGTTTACGTTTTCTTGTTATTTCTCTCCCTTTTATGAGGGAAATAAAATTTAAATAAAAATAAATAAAACTTGAATTTAAAAATACTTAACTGTATCAAATGTGACAACAGATTTCCAATCGATAAATATCACTCATCTTTTTTTGCTGATTGACTGATAGCAGTCAACATTGGTCCATACTGATGTTCCACTGATATTATAATGAATCCCTAAAAGGCACAAACTGAAAGGCTTTATCATATTTAAGGAATATGTTAAAATGAGCAACTGATAAACAGCACCTGCACCAGGAAACGTGGCACATAATTAATCATTTCCTACACAATGTTGTCCTGAGGCAGCCGGATTAGACTGCTGGCAGCCGAATGTGCTGCTGAAATAATGTGAAAAGCGTCAGAAAGTATTGCAGCACTGTTTCTACATAGGTATTGCAGAAATGAGCTATAGGCTGGATGCTGGCAGTATAAAGTATACATTAGTATGCAATAGATAAACGTCATTGTGTGAAGCTATACAAGTGCTGAAACTTTCTGAAATGAAAATAGCATTTTAAAGATGCTTCACGTGACATCTCTGTATATTTAGTCTCCATGTTTTATTACAGTTTGTCCTATGCTTATTTTATCACTTTCAGGATTACAAATCTTCAACTTGCATTGTATTTATAGTGAACTCGTATTCTCGTTTTTGACCTCACAGTAGGGATCAAAATAAAGTGGCTAATATCTTAATTCAAACACTACATCTGTGTTCTAGCTGTCCAAACCTCAGAAAGTGTCGATTCCAGAGCGCTACGTGGACTCGGAGCCTGAGGAACCACTCAGTCCTCAAGAAGTGGAGGAGCGTCATCGTAAGGTGGAGCGGATCAAAAGCATCTTGGCAAAGTCCAGGTAGATGAAGTGTAACTAAATAAACCCTGAAGTTACGTTGGAGTGTTGCTCAACTAACTCTGGTGTTTTAGGAGAGCAGTGTTTCCATACTACTAGTCAAACAAATGTAATCAGTTTCAAGGCCCTAAAGATTGTGGACTATAGGACTGTGAAAAAGCCTTGAACGACCCCTCATTTCTTATTTTTTGGACCCTTTGGCTTTCTTGTAATTTTTTAAAAATGGTCTTGAGCAACAGACTTTCTTTCAAAGTTTTTCTTTGCAGACTGGCTGCTTTTTGACTCATTTTCAGTCAAGTCTTTGTACCTCACCATTTGCAGAAGAATGTTTTTTGTTCGTTAGGCCATTTAACACAGATGTATATGAATCAAATATTTTTAAAAAAGCAACCTAACTCAAGGTATTATTCAGTTTTGTTTCTACAAATAAAAACTTTGCAAAGAAACATTTTTAAATTGTATCTTTAGGTACTTTGTTACTAGCAGCCTAATTTATTCTCATTTATTTAATAGAATCTGCAAAAATGCCACAGATAACACAGTTTGAGTGTCATAAAAAAGTATTCTTGCACCACCAAGGTAATTCCCAGAGAACTATTAGCCAAGGAATGCATATCATGCATGGTGTCCTTCAGGGTGTCCTTCAAAAATTTGAGAGAGACAAAAGAAGAATTGGCAGACCTAAAAAGCTATCTACAGCAGACTAACAGTATCTGAAAATCATGCCGTTAAGAAAAAGGAAAAAATCCAATAAATACCTGACACAGGAGAGACGCATATGTCCTTTCAATCCATCAGGAAGCCATTCTTAAGGAAGGGAAAGAGGGAGAAAAGACTGAGGTATGCCAAGTTACACAAGAACTGGACTGAAACCCAGAAACAACAGGTATTATGGAGAGATTGATTCAAATTTGAAATTTTTGTTTCACATCCTACTCTACCATATTTAAGGGGTTGGTCAGGAGAGAGGAACAAAAGTGAGTGCCTGTAAAACACAGTGGGGGCTCTGTCATGATGTGAAGCTGTATTTCAGCCAGTGGTGTTGAGGATTTTATTAAATTAGATGGAAATATAAACGCAGAGAAGAACCATCAGATTTTGATCCACCATGCACTACCATCTGGAAAGCATCTGATTTGTAATGGCTTTATTTTTGAGCATGACAGTGATGCCAAACACATTGTCAGTGCAGTAAAAGCATGACTGATGACATCATCAGTCATGGATTGGCCTCCATAGAGCTTCAGCTTTACTGAAGCAGTGATCTAGAGAATGGGACAAAAGTCAACCGACATCCAAGCAGGAGTTTTGAATATCTTCATTCATTAAATCATGTTTCATTAAGTCACAGCACCTATTTCTCATATTCCTAGCAAAATAAAAAGAAATGAGGGGTGGCCAAGACTTTTGGACAGTTTGGTATATCTCAGGCTTCTTTCTGACCTCCCTGTAGGATCAGTCCTTCATCATTTCTATGGTCTGTGAGTTTTTTTTTCATTTGTTATTTTCATTCTTTTCTTGTACAGTGTGCAAAACCTAGCACCAGCGGTGTCTGCGGAGAAGCCAGAAGAGGTGCCAGTGGTGCTCGACTCAGCTCTGCAGGAACAGGAGCGGATCATCACCATGTCCTACGCTCTCGCCTCAGAGGCTTCACTCAAGAGCAAACTTGTTGCAGGTTGGTCACTCATCTAATTTGAAACCATTATCTGCCTATTTGAACTGTGACTGTGAAAAATCATCGCCAAAAAAAATGCTTAAAGAAATAATCTGAAAAATGAAAAAATGGAAAAGAAAAGCTGACGGCTTGAGTGGAATTCCTCCTGGGATCATATTGACTTATTTTTGTTGAAGAAGGGATAAAGAGAGAGGGAAGCAGTCTTTCAAGAATCGTGGATTGATGAGGAGGGGCGTAAGGTGCAGAGTCAAGCAATAAGGCTGTTCATTTCCTAATAAGTGCACATTATTCCTTACTAGGATCTCAGATAGTCTCTAATTGCAATCCATGTAGGATCTTTTAGGCTGGGGAGGAATCGCTTGATGAGGCCATTTTGTGATCTGATCAATGACCCAGTCAAACTCTACTCCACATCTGCATACTGTTGCTGCCGCTTTGAACGTAGCTCTGAACCTGCATAAAAGACACTGCGCCCACATCTCATCTCTTTCATACTCTACAGCAGACAGGCGAGTTAATTTTCACTGTAGCTGCAGCAGATTGTCAGTCTGCCTGCCTCGCACACACACACACACACACCTATGCACACACATATATATATCTGTCACACACAGTAAAACTCAAGCTGTCAGCGTGTGAGGAAGTTTAATATGCACAGTGAAGCAAAGTCAACAATTATAACATTATTTCCAGCATAGAGAAATGCCAGAGAATATAACTGGTGGCATCTTGTCAGTGGAGACTGAATCAATGACTTTCTCTTCCTTTGGTGTTAAAGTGAGGTATGTTGGCGCACTTTCAAATCCTTGAATTAAAAGAAGAGCCTTTTCCATAGTATTATGCATGAGAGACATCAGTAATTCCAGCTTAAAAGCAGGAATATCTGTCACTGCAATATCGTATACGTGTGGTATATATTGAAAAGTTGTTTTCATTGTTGTATTTTTAAATTCTTTTTATTCATTGGATCTTGTAAAATCTGTAATTTTGTACAGGGAAATGATTAATGAGCTACAAAATAATCTTCCTTGTTCAGTGCCTCTTGTTTTTTTTGTTAGGTTTTTTTTTTTAAGACGAACAAATGATCAAGTAATGGAAACAAGTCCAAGCCACAGCACTACAAACTATATAAGCATTCACTGCTATTTTTATTACATACCTTTGAACAAACGCTCTACCTGAAGCTGTATTCATGTCAAGATCCCGGACAGTGTAATATGCTGTTGATGAAATGTTCCTGCTTGTACATGGATCTATACACATGGATCTGGAAACCACTGCTGACAAAAAAGTGAATGATGATGATGCTGGCAACTGAGGAATTTTTACTTTTTCAGTTTTAAAAAATGTCAAATTTCTGCTCATTGATGCTCAGTTATGTAAAATTTAAAGTATGGGAACTAGATGAGGATTTTGGATATTGTTGTAATTTTTTTTTTTTATTAAAGACAAAAAGTCTCAAATAAAAAAATATGAGCAGATTAATTAAAAATGAATATTAATCACACCCAATCAGGTTATGATGACCTATTTAAAAAAACTGTTTTTTACATTTGCATTTACATCTATATTTTCAGATTTCTTTAGTATATTTCATCGCTATTAAAGTTGAGTGATACGTATATGTATATACTGCATATGCATGAATTCACTATTGTTTAAACAATGCACTATTGTTTTGCTTAAGCACTGTTTGAAATGACTAAAATGTTCCCCAGAACTGATCCAATTTTAGCACAAATCTTTTTAACATTCAAGAAGACCAATATAATAAAAAAAACATAAGCAGTGTTATTGGACTAATCCATATTTCCCATCTCGGGTGTAATAGATGCTCAACATAGAAACTCTAAGTACAGTTAAAAAGTTTCATACCTATTTTTCTTTTCAGGAAAACATGAATATGAAACTATTTCACTCTTTTGGCTTCTAACAACAAATGTTCCTTCTCTCTTTTTTTCCCCCCTCTTGCTCTCTCCTCATAGTTCCTCCACAGGTTAACGTCCTAACACCTCCTCCCCCACCCCCTCCTCCGCCTCCTCCTCTTCCTCCCGTTTCTCTGGCACCTCCTTCTCCTCTGAACAACGGAATTCACTACACATTTGTCTAATCAGAAACATGAAGTAAGGCCTAAGTGCATGCTTTGCGGTCCTAATGCTTCTTGCTAATTCCCCCAAAACAAGGTGTTCCGGTGTGCTTCGCACCTCGCTGCATGCTCACCGTGCCGTCGTGATTGTCGGAAACACATCTCCTCTAGGTTAGGGAAGCCCTGCCTCTGCTCCCATTATAATCAAAACAAACATCTGCAGGCAGTCTGCTCATCCCACTGTGATAATTGTGTGTAAATTTTTTTTTGTACCACTGCCAAAATATTTATGGATGGCTGTGCAAAGAAAGGGCTCAAACGAACACGACTGTTTGTAGCATTGTGTATAATTAACAAAAGAGACACCTTTTGATTTAGCACCTTGACAGTTCAGCAGTCAGCACAGCTGCATTCCTCAGCACCAATTAGCTCCCCATCTGTAGCCTGGCAGAAGAAAAAAAAAAATCTACATATCACTGTTGTTACTGTAAATGCACAAATAAAGCTTGTGTCATTTCACTGCTTTATTAAAAAATAACAACAACAACTTCTGTCCATCACCCAGTACTTGACGCCACAGATATTTTAATGCTATTTCCTGTATTATTGTTCCTGTACTAACTATCAGCCGTCTTTTGACAAATAGACGCACATGAAATAATCAGATTCCGAAACAGTAAATGAACACTCGCAATAACAAACACGTATATGAACTTTAACTTGCAGAGCAATGCATCATTCATGTGGCGCTGAAAGCGTGGAATAGTTTCTTTTCAGAACTGCACAATGTGGATGTGAGATACTATCTACTCATGTCGCTGCATGCTTTCTTTATATTCTGGGTTTGCTTTCAGAGGTGAACTTTAATGTACAGTCGGGTTGTGAAAGTTAAGAAAAATACACATGCACGGCGCTCGTTTCTTCACAGAAAGCCCTTGCATGTAACATTTTGCGTGTTAGTTTTAATCTGCATGTTGGGCAGCATGAGGTTATGCATGCACCGTGGTGAAGGCCCTGTTATTTTCGCTGTCTGACAATACCTTTAATGATTGGCCTCTAACGTGCCCTTTGATAATATGCAGGTATGTTATATCTTTAAAAAGCTACTTTTTAAGAAGGGACTGTTAAGACTGTTAAGTAGCCCCACCCCAACATATAAAACTGTGACATTATCTCATTTTGTAGTTATTTGTTTTTATCGTGTTTCTGATATTTACTTTCCTTGTGCTTACTTTTTCCTTTCTCTCATCACTTCCCAGCTCAAGCAATTTCTGGACACTGAGGTGCTATTTCACACTGACAACAATCCACCGGGTTTTCAAAGAAAAGAGGATTTCTGTTTGATTCGGGACATTTTTATATGCAGCAACAGAAAAATGGTAGCGACGCCTTGACTTGCTCTCTGAGATGTATGCAGCAACAACTAACTGAAGTGTTTCAAAGCTGCTGAAAGCAACTTTCTTTAGAAAACCTGAGGACTTCGCTGTGGGAGCGGCTGTGCTTATCAAATATGGAAATGTTTAAAAAAAAATGTTAATCTCATAACAGTAAAATGACATTTTCTACAAGTTATTGCACTTTTAACTGTGCACTGTATCATATTTTCAAGACATGACTGAATTGCTTTCTTCTTGCAGTGTGATCGCAACTGGAAAACTCAAATGGTATGTGAAGAGCGAGAAGGTACTAAATGCGTCACGATGATAGTATTTTTGTCAACACTCAGATAATATTCTTAAACCAAACCACTTGAAATCTCATATGTATGTACTTGTAGCACTGCCAGTCTCCTTTAGGCTTGCCAAAATAAATTTTATTTTTGCTTACATCAGGATGAAAATAACCTCGAACATATTTTTTGTGTGACTTGAGAAGGTCGAGCAATGGAAGTTTATAAAAAAAAATGTGAATATTAAAGTTATTAACACAACATTTGCTTTGTCGCACATGTGTTCATTTGATTGATTTTATTTCTGTCAAATTGACTCGAATGAGTCGAGCACCACGTACAATGGCCCCAAGCTTCAGACTGCATACAAAAAATGTAGAAATCTTTTGTTTTTTCAAGGAAACTTTAAAACTCTACTGCAGTTTTCACTCGACTTCTCCAGACATAACAAATGCCCAAATGTCTGCTAGAGTAGGCTCAGGCCCCCTAACACAGTGGGCCCCTGTGATGTTCGATTGTGCCTCTGCGGAGAATAGCACAGTAGGTTAGTGCAGAATTCAGTGTCCTGAATCCAAACAGAGCATTTCAGCGCTTTCAAGCAGTCTCCTGCTGAGTACGAGAAAGTGCATCAGTGTCCCAATCTTTTTTTCTCGCAACATTATCTGGAGCTTATGAGTGCAAACGACTTATGAAACGTTTCCCTTCCTGCATTAGCGGCGCAGGTCTTTGTGGCACAGCTGGCATCGCCTTTTGATGTTACACCAAATATCAAAACTCAGTGGTGTGTTCACCCAAACAAATCAGCCCACTGCAGAAATACCAGGGGCAAAGCTGTAATATGGCTGTAAAGTCTCCTGTACAGTAGCTGCCACACTAGAGAGAAAGAGCATCTCCAAAGACACTAAAGTTGTTTTAGCTGATGTTTCCTGTGGGACGTTGGTATTCCTCCACAACTAAGAGTTTGGCAGAGCTGCTTTTACCTTTGACATGTGAAAGAATTACCTTAAAAAAAAAAGTTCTTGCAGTGATGGACAGTTTATTCTCG
>VUQG01001753.1:29985-48420 GCA_015106755.1 Etia nguti | reverse complement strand
GGAATGAAGACACAGTTCCAAAAGCAAACACACTTGGTCGGTGCTGAGAGTGGTCCTGTTGCTGAGGTTGGGGTCATCCTGTAATCTCTTACGAACTACCATCTCTGAATCGAGGAGGGGGCCTAAGGGTACATCTTTCACCATCTTACAATGCTGTGATTGCAGCCATTCCCCAACTCTCTGTGAATGGTACTCATGGCCATCGATCAGTGGCCTTTGATCAATAGTTGTTGAGCAATACTCATGACAATCTGCATATTAATGATCAAGAACCTGACCTCACAGCCCATTGTACGCCAGTAGTGCTAGTTTCAGGCAGAAGTCACTTGGATGAGTGATGAAACGTTTCTGCCACTGAAAACGTTATGTCCAGATGAACAGGATCAACTTTTTGGGATCGTATATTTATGAGTAGAATTTTAGATTTATGCACAGGAATGACTACAGTTGGGCTTTTTTTTCCCATATCTAGTTGGTTCTTTTAGATTCTAAACTGACATGAAATGTACCCACAAGAATATAAATGTGATCAAAGAAGTTATATTTCTGTTCATCTCTGGACCCTCTGGGCCAGGCAGCTGCTATATCTTTCAGTGAACCTGTGGCCCAGTAATAAACAACAGATCACCTCCAGTGGGTCAAACAGTGATTCTTCGGCTTGATTTCATTTATGGGTAGTGGATGAATTTGCAGGGAGGCAAATTTTACCAGTGGTCCAGGCGTTGGGAAAAGATGTTTTGGTATGGCCAAAAAGCTCTTGCATTTTCAATGAGCTCACACCAAATAGCACACTGACACACAAATCATTTCGATTGCATCTTATCTCTCAGATCACTCAGGACATTAAGAGTAGAACTTGACAGTCACACTCCAAGCAACAAAAATAGCTTGATGCTCATCTGTTTCACTACTTTCTGGCTTTGAAACTATGCTCTTCAGCTGAAAACTGCTGAAAACGGCAGTCAAAGGCCCAGCTCTCATCACATGAGATGATCATCCACTCAAATTCGGGTCAGTTTGAACCAGAAGTTCATGTTTGCTATCTGGTAAAATTGCAGAGAGCAGCCGCACTGAAAGATGTCTGGACATGCCTGAGGAGACGACCTTGGTGAGAATGGCCAAATTTAAATCAGACACGCCTTTTGATTTTCATCAACCCGTTGTGAGAATCTTCGATAGTGTGCTGTTTTCTTTCATCTGCTATTGAAGTCCAGCCTACCTTTCCTAACAGAAAACATATCTTAATATCTTTAGGCATAGGAAAAATTGCTAGTAATCCACTGCAACGTTAACTCTTCAACATCAACAGCAACAAAAATAAAAACGGTGACAGTTAAGAATAATATTCAGCTCATTTTATGAGCAATTACTATGCTAGCATCTTGCTAAAGTTCCCCTTTGAAGATGTTATAGATGTTTCAATAAATGCAGTATGCCCAGTATGGTTGTTTTGTGATGTTAAAAATTGCCTTCTGGTTTTCTTGTACTTGAAAGTATGTTGAACTCATACAATGGCTAACAATATGCAACATGATTTCTTTCCAGCAAAAGTTTTAGAGCATTTCTCAAGTAACAATGTGAAGATAAAATAGCCAAACACAATCTTGAAGTTGTACTCATGGGGAAGAACTCTGTAGTTCACATAGAAGCAGATTGGAAAAAAAAAAACCTACAATATAAACGTAACCAGTAAACCTTTTAGATTTCTTAAAAGCAAGAAGGTCATCCTGTTAAGTACTGTTAAGTAGATTTTGAGGCGCTGTAGATACTTCTAGTTCTGTCTGTCATAGAGGCAACCCCTCTCCTGGTTTTACTTTGAAGCTTTAACATTGCAGCTTGTTTCACTTTAATGCAGCGCGTGTGTGGTTGCTGCTCACAGCAACACACTCAATTTAGTTTTCACCTTCAGTCTGAGTCTGGCGGCTAAGGACGGCATTCGTTACTGCTAATCATCAATATATTATTTTCACCAGCCGTGATCACGTAGCTGATATTGTTTTCACCTTGTGAGTCTGTCTGTCTGTATCTGAGTGTGTCTTCGTGGAAAAAAATGTGATCCACGAGTTTCCTAGTGTAGCAGGAAACATCACAAAGACCATTTTAAAAGGCTGATTTATAAGAACTGAGTACTAACCTAATAACTAATGACTCCTGACTATTAATGGGTTGAAATATTAGCATTTTGATAATCAGTGCAACTGGTGTAACCCTGTTGCAAGATGCTCACTAGTTCTGCCTCTTTTTAAGCTACCCAAACATACAAGAAGCTTACTGTACACTTATTCATGTTTAATGAACAATCTCCTTTAAATCATTTCTTTTTGGGGGGTGGGGGATTGATTGTACGTATATGCAAATGTTGACTATGGCTGGGCTGGAAAAAACAAAACAGTGATTTATAAGAATATTTAAAATTTAGTTACTTTTTCCTTTGTTTTATTCTGCTTGTTTAGTCATTTAAAAATGATATCTGGTACTGCAATTATAATAAAGAAACTCATAGAAACATATTCATTGTTTGCTTGAGGAAATAGAGCTTCCCCATTTGCACTAAAGTGATGTATATTTTCAGCAGAAGGAGAGTCACAGTTTTTCCACTTAGGATACACTGCAGTTTGTTCTTGCACTTGGCAGAAGCATTTGGGGAGCCAGGCAGTTATTAAGGAGGCAATGATTGATTGTATTATATTGGCTGTATAGAATTACACCACTATAATATCCCTGAAGAGGGTGGACCTTAGTTTCTAAATGCGCAGTTTATCTACTTCAGGTTCTCCCTGCTTATGGAGGTGGAGGTTAAACTCAGGGAGGAAAGGAGGGAGATGCAGAGGTTGTTCTTTGATGTGCGTAAACCTGTCAGTGACTGATCTTTTAATTTATGCTGAAATTTAGCATATGCAAGCTGCACAAGTGTAACTTAAGATTTCTTAGAAACACGGAAAGGAAACAGCATTGAATAATACATTTCCTTCTTAATTCCATTAGATGATCAAGCTGTGTTGCGTAGGACCACAAAGACTGTTTATCTGCCGTGTTCGAGTTTGTTTTGAGTGCAAAAAACAGGCTATAATGGGGCTGTGGTGTGATTTAACACTGCTTTTCTGAGTGTTACATCATAAAATTGTTATTGCTCTAAATTACAGCATCATTGGATCTACATAAAGTGAGAAGCAACATGAATTACACTGACTTTTACAACATTTTTTTTTAACTTATTGTAATAGCGAGGGTATTTGTTGGGGCAGGTTTGAGAGGCTGAAAAACACTATACAAACACTTTGTAACGGCAGTTGGCTCGGAGTCCTGCAGACCTTAAATGTCTCAATAAACACTTGCACCGAAGAGTACACACTGTCATTTCAGTTAGTTCTCTTTGTCCCAGAACTCTAGTTTTTATTTTTTATTTCAATTCACCAAAAAACTTTCTTCTCACCAAGTTTTAGAATGTAGTATAGTGTTAATCAGCTATAATAACATTAAACACCATAATAGAAAAGCAACACAAGACAATATATTTTGAGTAAAATTCATTCACAGATGAATGAATACAAATTGTCTTGCAGAAATAACAACGAGACAAATAAAAGGAATAATGAATCTGGGGGGTTTTTTTCAGTTTAAAAGATGGACTTAATCTACAATTACAATTTTTTTTTTCTTCAAGTAAACCCGTAATTTACTATCATATGCAAAATGCATTCATAAAACAAAATCCACTTCCTGTAAAAACATAACAGCTAAGTGCCTCTTTAGATTGAATAATAAAAAGAGAAACGTAACATCAGCTGTCACTGAAAGGTGTGTAGTCCTTAATTTCTGCATACATTTAAGCCTTAAATGCCTTTTCTGTTTCATTTTTTGGCTGCTGGTTGGTCCAATACTTAGGCAGTCCCTTTCAGTTTGCTATAAAATAAAGAAAGAAAATGACTATTGATGTCTTTTAAAATAATATCAAGCTTTGCGCAATCCTATTTGGCTTTTCTGGAAATTCGCTTCTGCAGTATTGACTGTATTTTCCCACTGCTTTTCAGCTGAATAAACTATTGTCTCTTTAATCAGAAACTGTGAAGTTTTATCGTTCTTGCCTCTCACATGTCTGTTTGACAGAAGAGTAATGATCAACTCAAGTAGCGTGAACAACTGTTACAAGTATACTTGTTAGTCACATACAGGTGTTCTCGCTTAAGTAGTCCAGCCTCTTAAAAATAATTTTTAAAAAAGCAGGAGTGTCCGCGCTGTACGAAGCCACTGCCTTTTGTGTAATACTTCAGTCTTCTTATCTTTTAATTGCTGGTTTGCCAAAGTTTGCATGTAAAGCAAGCTTGTGAAAATGTGTTGTTTAAAGCTTTCTGTTGCATCCCCCTTCAAGTGTTAATTGTGTTCTCGCTTCAGGCATGCATTGTTAGTTGTAGTGCTTCCAAGTGAAAATGAGGGGGAGTGGAAGCCAAAGAGACTGGAGGTGATGAAGGCTGATAAAGACCTTTATGGCCACTTGTGGCAGTGGCACAGATGTTGCACCTGTTATAGAGCAGGCAGTAGCAGGTCAGGTCAAGGGAAGTGCTTATTAACTGGTTCAAACTGGCTCTATTATGTGGATATGAACTCTTTGGAAACATGGTGTTTAATTAATTCTACAGAGAATCTTTCATATCCTGCACTTCAAGCCAGTATCTTTCATGTGTGCACATGAGGCAAGGAGAATTCAGTGGGGAAGTGCTGGTCACATGCAGTAAAATCTGTCTAGAGCAAAAAAAATGAATTTTTATGATAGCTGTAATTAACGTTAAACAATAAAGAGTATCAGACATGGAATTAAATGAAAACATGATTCATGTGTGCAAACGATCATCTCATTACTTAGCTCTTGACAGTAAAAGCAGCATGCCAAGCTATTTTAGTTACACTAACTGTGGACCCCCAGATGTGTACACATGTGCTGTAAAAACAGTAAACAGGAGGTGGAAGATAATTATCTCAGCCAAAACATCTCTCAAACTGATGTTTTCCACTGTTTTCTTAGTAAAATTATGAAACTAGACAAAGTACTTAAATATGCCTCAGGAGGCTGTTGCTGACCCTGATGCATGATACAGATATGGATAAGATCTCTGTTAAGAGCAGCAGCAACTAAACTTCCTTCCCAAATTCCTGCCTTAAGGTAAGTTGGTGGTATGTAAATAAAATGGAATTGAACTGAATTACTCCTGTACCTATACTCATCTGTGATGTGAATTTCCAGCTCCACCACATCCTAAAGGGGCTCCATAGGACTGAGATCTGGTGACTTTGGATTCGTGTACACTGAACTCACTGTTATGTTTCCAGTTTGAGATCATTTGAACTCTCTGACTTATCATTTTATCCTGCTTGAATCAGTCATCCATCAGAAGATGGGCACACTGTGGTCATAGTGTGCCAATAAAACAGCGTTACACCATTACAACACTAGCACGTGCTAGAACGGCTGATACAAGGGGATTGGATACATGCTTTCACGTTCTTTAGGCCAAATTCTGACCCTTCCATCTGAATATAGCTGAAATCAAGAATCATGAGACCGCAGCCATTTCCAAGCTTCTGTTGTCCAGATTTAGTGAACTGTAGCCTCAGTGCCCTGTTCTTAGCTGACAGTAGTGGCACAGATGTGGTGCTCTTATGCTCCTCCTGTTCTGTAGCCCATCTGCCTCAAGGTTCGATGTGCTCTTCTGTGTACCTTGTAGTGAGTGGTTATTTGAGTTGCTGTTATCTTCCCATCAGCTCAAAGCAGACTAGTCATTCACCTCTGATTTCTGGCATCGACGAGGCATTTTCACCTACTGAACTGCAGCTCACTGAATATTTTCTCTTTTTTGGACCATTCTCTGTGAAGGAGAAATCCCAGTAGAACTGCAATTTTAGAAATATTCAGACCAGTCTGTTTGGCACAGACAGCCATGTTACATTTAAAGTATGTATACAAGAAAGCGCTCCTTTTGGCTGCTCCATTGTCACAAGGGATTGCCACAGCAGGTAGCTGTGCATGTTTGATTTGGCAGAGTTTTAGGAGAGATGCCCTCCTGTTGCAACCCAAAAACAGATAAACAGATAGGAGGTTTTTTTGTGCACTATTGTGTTCTGCATTAAAAGTCAGGGAATGAAATCTCTCATTTATGTAAGTATTCAAGCTCTTTATTCAGTACTTTGTAGAAGCTCCTTTGGCAGTAATTACAGGTTTAAGACTCAACAAGCTTTGCACACCTGGATTTGTGCAGCTCATCCCATTCTTTCTGGCAGTTTCTCTCATGGTCTGTGGATGGGAAGCGTCTGTAATAACAGCATCAGGTCTTTTAGCTGATGCTATGTGGGGGTTTTAAGTCTGGGTTTTTACTGGGCCAGTCACAGTCACCAAGCATTTGGTCACAGGGGATTGTCTGAGTCACTGGTTCTCTTTCTATAACTGTGGGGTATTTACCTTACAATATAAAGTGCCTTGAGACAACAACTGCGAACTGGTGCTGTAGAAGTAGAATTGAACTGAAGTGAGCTGAAATGAATGCAGGGAAATGGGACAAAACATAGACAAGTATTTGAATGCCTAAACTCTGTCCAATCAGTTCAAAGTAGCACAGAAGCACTCTAATCAAGTTCTAGACACATCTCAAGGATAATTAAAGCAAACAGGATGCACCTGACCATAATTTGGAGACACAGTAATGGGTCTGAATACATTTGCAGATAAAAATTTCAGTTTTTGTTTTTCACAAAAAGGTTCTAAAACTAGGTTTTTAAGTTTTCAAGTTCCCACTGTGATTTATTGAGCAATGTTTTATCAGTTTAATACTGAATCAGCCATACCATCAAGTGTTTAATAATTGAGACTGCACTCACCTCCCTTTTGTTTAATCAGCATCGGTTTGTTTTGTCATATGTACAGCATATCAAAATGACATAGCATCTAATTGGCCTGTAGATTTATATATTAAATAATCCAAATAACAAATAGGGCTTGAATGCACTTCGGCACATTTTTACTCCAGCTGGACACTGAACCCTAGATTTGCATGTGCACTTGGCAGGAAACAAAACCACAGAGAAAAAGAAAGGGAGATGCAATATGTATGTATACAAATGTCAAAATGTCAAAGCATGTAATCCATTCAAAAGGTGATGAGGCCTTTGGTTAGAGCTTGGCACGGCTCCAGACTCTAACACGAGAAAAGTGCTTACTCCAGGTTCTGGAGGTGAACACTGTGTTCTGATCCCACTTCCCCCTTCGCTCACTCTCCATCTTCTGTACACTCAATCCTCTGCTCTCTCTAGCTGTGAGGGGATTATTTTGGTATCATGTATATGGATTTACAGTAGTACTGTACAGTATATCCTGAGTGGCACTGTCCCCTTTCTTTAATGTAAAGTAAGTATTCCATGAATGTATGGCGATTTTAGTGGTTAATGAATAAACCATTAGTACAATTCTCTACAGATCCCTACCCAGTCTCCCCAGTAATACATTCACTTTTGGATTAGAGCCACAGTTCACAGTGTCATAAGATTATAAAAGCATGGATGTGCCAAAACTTAATACAGCAGGTTAGAAAACCCAGTTAAACAACAGCAAAGAATTTGTAATTTCATCCGAGACTGTTGGTACATTTGTATCACAGGATTCAGATTCTGAATATTCTCATTAAGTATTTCCTCTAAATTGTGATAATAATAAAGTACAAATACCTGGGTGTCCTTTCTAATGTTTTATAGGTTATAAGAAGAATTTATGTTTGTGTAATTTTTGCTGGCATAGTATACAGAAACATCTGAGTATGGCCTGGAAGTCCCGAGGTCAAAATGGGAGATGCCCCCTAGGGTGGTGGAGAATGACCGAGCTAAGGTCCTGTGGACTTGCAGATACAGATGAACAAAATGGTGGTGGCTAACCAACCGGACATAGTGGTGGTAGACAAACAGAAGAAGACAGCCGTAGTGATAGATGTAGCGATTCAGAATGACAGCAACATCAGAAAGAAGGAACACGAGAGACTTGAGAAGTACTAAGAGCTCAAAGAAGAGCTCGAGAAGATGCGGAGGGTGAAGGTAACGGTGGTCCCAGTGGTAATTGGAGCACTTGGTGCAGTGGCTCCAGCAGATCCCAGGAACAACATCAGAGATCTCTGTCCAGAAGAGCGCAGTCCTCGGAACAGCTAAGATACTGCGCAGGACCCTCAAGCTCCCAGGCCTCTGGTAGAGGACCCGAGCTTGAAGGATAGATCGCCCGCAGGGGCGAGAGGGGAATTATTTATTTTTATCTAGTATTATTACTTACCACTTTAGTTTCCCATGGCGCCATATGGTGCTGTTTAGTCAAAACTGCTTCTGCCTGTCAAAAGTAGTGTCTGGGAGATACACAACATTTAGTTTAGCAAATGTCCCTGCAATGGGAGCAAGACCTCACTCACACAACTCAAGCACTGAATGAAACAGCACACAAACTGCTGTATCGCAGGTCCAGAGTCTTATGAATTGTAACTTGTGAATTGTTCTTTTAAGAAAATCATTCATCATGCATTACATATTGCATAAAATTTTTCAAATAACCATCCAGACAATGTTCATATTGTTTTAGAGACCAACTATTAACCCTTATTATTTTGTGCGTGTGTGTGTGTGTGTGTGTGTCTTCTTTACCTTTTAGGTTTTCATTCATAGTGGGTCCTCTTCACAAAACTTCCCTAATGAAACTACATTTTATCGGATATTCTATGGATTCCTGCATAGCCTTTTAAAAATTCTGTCCACCGTCTGTCCTCCCACCACTCATCTGTCTTCTTCCACTTACAGCAGCTGTTGCTAGGCAACAACTCATGGCTGCATTAGAAAATTAATATTTACATAAAAACAGTATTCAGCAGTGAGTGAATAGGCTATTAGATGTTGCATCATGGAGTAATTTGGGTGAATTTCAATGTGTGGTGCAAAAACATTTTTCAGTGTAAGTGCAATTTGATTACCACAAACCTAAATGGTAATCTATGGCAAGTGGAAGTTACTGGGGCATATGGTGCGACTGTAGTCACATGTTAGGGAGTAATGTGTGCTTCTCTGAAAGCTAAAACTGAAAGATTAGAGCATACAATTTTCATAACTCAAGTCATGTTTTTTTAATTTCCCCACAGATAATGAGGTATAATAATAATATCAATAATATTAATAATAATAATTCTAATAAAAATAATAAGAAGAATTTAAATGGTGAAAGCAGAGGTCACATATTTTCAAATACATAGTGTTTGTACTGGTTGTCAAATAAGAATAATAATTGCCGGATCTTGATTAGAGATTAAACTGCAAGAAAAAAAAAAAGCTGATTCAGCCACAGTCTGGTCTTTTTACAGCCTAAGAAGAAGGGCAACACAATTTTCATCTCGCTAATAATTGACATCCGGTGGGAGGTTTTATCACCTTCTTCGTCTTTTCTTCTCTAATCTTTTGTTCTCCAGCCCACCTGCCATGGTGTGGCCGTACATCCCAGTATTACCACCGTCTTATGCCTGAACACTAGCTGCCTGCCAGGTTTTGAATAGATTTTTGAGATTCTGCAGATTTCTTTTAAGTCTCGACTAGGCAGCCATTTCTCAAATGTTTTAATTCATCTAACAGAAGGTGTTCAAGGATTCCCAGGCAGGGTCTGCCTAACTATTTCACATTTCTAGCGTAAGTCATTAAAAAGTATGGGCAGCTTTGCTTTTGCCATCAAGGGCAAATGAGAAAATCATCCTTGGGATCTAAAGGGGACCTGTTATGGTTATTTTGATCCATATTTTAATTCCGCAACTCCAGATAGTTTCTTTGTGTAATTCAGTTTTACACTATTCATATGTGTGTGAGCTCTTCTCCTTTAAAGCAGTCCTTCCTCTGAGTGCACGTACTTCTGATTGGTTGCCTGTGGCAAACAGAAGGTTTGAAAAGCAGCTGTACTCATAGGCAGAGCTGGGAGCATGAGATGACCATATTAAGGATATCCAGTTTCCCTGGTATCAGTGATAGCCAGCTGTAGACAACAAGAAACTGAATCTTTAAATATAGAAGAATGAAGAATACAGTGTAACTAATCTCAGTAATGTGAGTATTAAAAAACAGAAAAAGGGCTCGTGTCTTACATGCTGCAGCTTCTGCAATTCAGCAGAATGCAGCTGTGCACAGTTTTTCATTCTGCTGTTAACCTTGCATACGGCGCACAGGTACACCGTTTACTGAACCAATAGTCTGGCATTTATCAAGTACATGTAAGAGTGGGAGTGCTAATCGATAATTCATTTTGGCTTTGCCTTCATAGCATTATAAACAACTGGGACAATCTGGTGGTTGGCACCGCTAGATTAACACTCTTACATTAGAAGTGCTGGAGTGAAGCAGCAGCTTGTCATTTGAACGGCTGAACAGTCAGGTGGTCTGCTGCCAGCTCATCAAAGCACGGAAAAGGGCAGAGGATATCGCTGCCTCTGCCAGCCACCTCTGCCAAAGCAGGTAACCACCTGTTTAGCATAAGTCACTTCTGGTGCATCTGAGCTCACAGCAGCCACCAGTGAGGCAGCAGTCATACTCCTCCACCAACTGTGTAAGGCTCTTAAAACCACAAACATACAGCCCTGAGCATTTGCCAAAACACACGCCTAACCCTGTGAGTAACAACTGTTAATTAATCAGCTAATTGTTCTACTCAGTGAAATGTCAGACACGGTCATAAATTCCTGTGAAAATGCACCAGGGCCCAAAGCAATCACATCGCCTATTTTAACCAATCAACACTAAATCTCCAAAATATTAAGTCAACACTGATATAAAAAGAAAAGAGAGAAGCTGTAAAATCACATTTGAAAGCTTGAACCAGAGGAAGTCTTTCTTTTTTTCCTGACAGATAAAGGTAACCCTTATTCAGCACTAGAGCTACTTATACAACAACTGTATGAGCTTTCACAGAGCTCTCTGTAGCTTTTCCTATATGATAACCTAGATACACACTGCACTAGTACAGCTGTGCCTGTGCTGCTTGAAACTATGCCAAAGCTGCAACACCAGCAAAATGATATACACACACACACACACACACACTTCAGTCTTAAATGTACACATCTACTCGATGTGTTTATATTTAATTGGGTACATGGCTCTCTGATTTGTCAGCACAACATGTGAGGTCTTACTGCAGTGTGTCCTCCACCGAATGTGTCAATCTCGTCATGTGTGACTCGCTTCCAATTTGTCATCACCAATTAGCGAGGCCAAGTAACCTCTGCTCCCTCGCAGAAGGAATGAAATATCCAAGACACGAGCTTGAACATGCTGCAATTCTTTTGGTGCTTTACAGTTGAAAAGTCATAAATAAAATAAAATAATTAGTAGTATTATTTAATCAGATAATAAGTGACCTTGTTTGATTTTCATCAGGCTTTTTTGTTTGTTTGTTTGTTTTTTTTGTTTGTTTTTTGCAGTAACAACCACACAGACCACTAAAGATTAAGGAAAACAGATGTCTTCTTCCAACCCAAAGGGCAATAATGGCTGACATCAGCACGCTGCTTTTAAGCTCTCCCTCGCTCCGTTTCTGGAACCGCAAACACATATTTTAGGTTTTCTACCCACGTGAGTCGAACAGGCTTTGGAGAGTGTAACACTTTCAGGTGGAAACCACATGCCCCTGTTGCACGAGCAAGTTTCCTGAAATCAACATTAGGATTCTTTAATTCATCGCTGGTTGTCTTGAAGAAGGCACTCCAGGACTGTCTGCTGTCAACACGCAACCGTTTCTTTTACCTTTAAATTTCACACGAGGAGTTTACATCCCTATACACCTGGCGTAATAGAACAGATACGTTACCATAATGAGGTCTCTAACTTGTTTTTCCTCTGTGTCTCTGTGGTATCTGTGATGACAGCAAACACATTCAGCAGTAACTGAACAGCTGAATATCACAACATAGCACAAAAACGGTGTCTCTGCTGTAACATAAGCCTTTAAAGATGAAACGCTGTTACCTTTTAATGTGTTTTTTTCCCCCTCTTGCTCAAGTATTTCTTCAGCAGTTTGCTTCTGTCAAATCTGGTAATAAATTATCCATTAACTAGCATATTAATCAAACCCAATAAAAAAGCATCTGGTACCTTAGGCATACACAATGCACAAGGCACACATACACTTTGAGGCCACATGACTATTTTCCTCTTCTCTCCCTCATAAAATCAGAAGATACTTGGCTGGCTCTGTTAGCCAGTCTGTGCAAACAAATGTCTGCAGCAACTCTGAGCGCAAAAGCTGCCAAAACCGTGTGAGACGCCAAAGAATTGCGAGGAATGACCATCAGTTCCTCAACATGCAATTCTAGCCCTTAGCATACATCTGCTTTCCATGGACTGTTAGTGGTGTGATAGCAAACCCTTAAAGCCATAGTTTTTCTCTCAAGTGGTATTCCTTTCCTGTTTAGTGGATAATTTATTGCGAAATGACAAAGGGGGCTGAGCTCCCAAGCTGATAGCCGATAATACAATAACACATGGTTTGTTGTTCAGCCACATTTTTTTTGTCATATTTCTCAAAAGCATGTCTGATGGAACACATACGCACCGGTTTTAAACGATCCAGCCGTCGACACAAGCTGTGCATGGATCACGTTTTGCTTGTCCTGCAGTATATACCAATAAAGCACATCCAAGGCCCATCTTCACACTTAGACTTAGTTTTGCTGCAGTGATTCTCTTTCAGGCTCTGGGCACTCCTAAAACATGGGTGACCTACTCAACAATACTCTGCCTGCTTCCTGTTTAGATACACACAGAGCACCATGCTGCTGCTGCTCTGCTAACACGTCGCTCACACTTATCCTACTGTGTAGACACAGCTTTTGGCGTCTGAGACTCCAGCACAGTGCAGAAGTTACCCTATAAGAGGATTTTTTTTCGGAGCCACACCTTTCAGGCTATGCATTCAACCTTTCCTCTTGTCTCTCCAACTGCCTTTCATAAGTTTAACAGGTGTTATTAGATGCTTGATTATGG
The DNA here is from genome assembly GCA_015106755.1 of Etia nguti. Taxonomy (NCBI): domain Eukaryota; kingdom Metazoa; phylum Chordata; class Actinopteri; order Cichliformes; family Cichlidae; genus Etia; species Etia nguti. Next base: position 35,394 of record VUQG01001753.1, on the reverse strand, counting down.
ACAACAGCAGTCAAGTGGGAAACCATCTGTTTCACAGCTTGCTGGTGGCCTGTTTAACCTGGCTCTCTTGTCTCTTAGAGCTAGACTCCCTCAACACCTCAGCAGAGCTTTTCTTAAAGGAAACGCTTCCACCTTTAAGCAAACAGCCCTGAGAATCCGAGTCCGGGAGTCATGTGTGTTTTAAGCTAAATCAAATACATTTTAAATAAAAGGAGAGAAAAAGAAACTAATATGGCACACATTTTGGCTGCTGTTAAGTACTATTGACTGCATGTTGCCTTTAGATCAATGTCCAAGTAACTGTGGTTGCTCTTTTAAAGCTGTGGCATGGTTTCTGTGTATGTTAGGGTCATGAAAATTTCAGAATTTTCTATCTGTGAGAGTCAATGCAGATTTAGGGCAAGCACCAAAATCGATGTTCATCCTAAGCACGGTTAAGACATTGAGATAAATGCACTTTCTTCCATATTCTCCTTCCTAGTCTTGTTGACCAGGCTGTACTTCTCTTCAAAATGATTGGAAGTTTTGTCCATGACATACCTCTTCATTATTGCCTTATTTAATGTTCACACATCTATGAATATGCAAATTCATAACTTCACCCCTCCTTCCTTCCACCTGCCCAGACTCTACCTCTGCATCTGCAAACAAGCCTGGCTCTGCTCACTCACAATTTGCCATGCTACGCAGAAAAGGCAACTAAATTTTTAAAACTGTCATCACAAACAACTAACATTACAGCAACTAACATTTTTTGACTTGTGTAATGTTATCTACACATGTCCCACCTGTGGCACTCACACACGGATGCTGTGCACACACAGAACCAACACAGCGAGCACAGGAGGCCAACAAAAAATCAGCAAAAGACAAAAGCGACCCTCACACTGCACTGAAAGAAAACGAGTGCGCGTGAGATAACACAAGCCTTCAGCCTGACTACTTTATCAAAGACATAACAATATGCTGCTAATGTTAGATAAACCACCAGCTCTGACAAGTTATTCTCACTCTGAATTTTAATGGAAGTGATTTGTTTGTTACGTACAGTGCATCTAGAAAGTATTCACGGTGCTTCACTTGTTCCACATTTTTTATGTTGCAGCCTTATTCCAAAATATATACATTTCATTTTCACCTTGAAATTCTACACATAATATCCCATAACGACAAAGGAAAAAAAGATTTCTTGAGATTCTTGCGAATTAATTAAAAATAATCTGCATAAGTATTCACAGCTTTTGCCGTGATACTCAAAAATTGAGCTCAGGTCCATCCTCTTTTCTGCTGATCATCTTCATCATCACCAGATGTTTCTGCAACTTGATTGAAACCCACCTGTGGTAAATTCATCAACTGACCATGAATTGGAAAAGCACACACCTGTATGTATAAGGTACCATAATTGACAGTACGTGTTAGAGCTCAAAGCAAGCCATGAAATCCAAGGAATTGTCTGTAGACCACTGAGACAGGATTGTATCAAGGCACAGATATGGGGAGGGGTACAGAAACATTTTGCAGCATTGAAGGTCCCAATGAACTCAGTGGCCTCCATCATTTGTAAATGACTCAGGACCAGGACTCTTCCTAGAGCTGGCTACCCGGCCAATCTGAGCAGTCAGAGTAGAAGGGCTTTAGTCAGGGAAGTGATGAAGCGCGCAATGGTCACTCTCACAGAGCTCCAGGATTTCTGGTTGGAGAGAGGAGAACCTTCCAGAAGGACAACTTTTCTCTTTAAACAGGCCTTCTGTTGAGATTTTTTTTAAATTGATTAATTATTTTATCTTAAATTGCCTGTTAATCTTACTGTATTACATTTAACCTTTTGTATTGTCTATTCTGGTAGCTAACTTTCTGTTTATTTTAGCCTTTTGTGTACAGTGCTTTCTGACTGCCTGTCTATGAAAAGCACTTAATAAATATACTTTACTTCCTTCCTTACTTACTTACAACCATTTCTGTTGAACTCCACAAATCAGCTCTATATGGTAGAGTGATCAGACAGAAGCCAATCCTCAATAAAAGGCAATGAAAGCCCATCTGGAGTTTGCCAAAAGGCACCTGAACCATGAAAAACAAAAATTCCCTGGTCTGATGAAACAAAGAAACAAAGAACAGTGAAGCATGGTGGTGGCAGCATCATGCTGTGGGGATGTTTTTCAGCAGCAGGAACCGGGAGAGTCAGGGTGGAGGCAAAATGCATGAACGAATGTACGGACATCCTTGATGATAACCTGCTCCAGAGCACTGTGGGCTCAGACTGGGGCGAAGGTTCATCTTCGTGAAGGTTCATCTTCCAACAACCCTAAGCACACAGCCATAATAACAGAGCAGTGACTTTGGCAACTGAATGTGTTTGAGTTGCCCATCCATATCCCAGAACATGATTAAACATCTCTGGAGAGATCTGAAAATGGCTGTGCACCTACCCTCCCCACCCAAGCTGATGGAGCTTGAGGAGTTCTACAAAGGAGAATGAGAGAAACTGCCCAAAAATAGGTGCACCAGGTTTGTAGCATCACACTCAAAAAGACTTAAAGCTGTAATTGCTGCCAAAGGTGTTTTTTTTTTTTTCATTTTTAATAAATTTGCAAGATTTTAAAGTAAACCTTTTTTCCTTTGTCATTATGGTGTATTGCATTTGGAATTTTGAGGTGAAAAATGAATTTGGTCCTTTGTGGAATGAGGCTATAACATGCTAAAATGTAGAACGTGAAGAGAAACACTTTCCAGATGCACTGTATTCTTTCTGTGAACTGAATTTAAATAGACAAAAACAGCATTTCTTCATTACCACAAAATCTGTTTTTGCACAAGCTCCCCAAAATAAAACACTTATGCAGCGTGCTCTAGAAGAATGCAGTGAGCCCACTTCACAAAACCAGCTGTTTATGATAAAAATATCTCCTGAGAAATAATAATAATTTCATTCATGGAGCTAAAGCAATTACAAATGTCAGACATACCAGTTTTGCCCTTCTTCCTCTCCCCCTCTATGTAATCTTATGCTAACTGGTGCAGTCTGTTACGGGTCAATGTGCACATGGCATGAGACAGCTTTCACACAAACTCTGCAACAGAAAATGTGTGAACATGTCCCCTCAGGCAATAAAAAATAAATGATCACTTGTTTAAAGATGTGCTCAAAGGAGAATGGAAAGCCAAAGTGAAACTGGAACTTGGGTTCAAAAGGAAAAGAAAAATGCCATTATAATCAAAACTCTAATAGTGCAATAATACTTGCTTATCTCTCCCTATTCAACATTGTAAATGTTATGTTTACTCCATTTGTTAAACCATTAGGTTTCTCCATAACTAAATAGTACTATTAATCATTTATTTTAAAAAGAAATGTAAGTGTTTAAAAGAACCATGACCTAGATACCCATAACCTTTATACCATCAACATAACAAGCTGGAAAGAAAGGAGTAGTTAAGTCGTCTTCTATTATAATTGAGAGATTAGGGTGAAGGTGAAGATGTTTTTAGGAAAGCCCTGATTGTAGCCGAGCTCTCTTTACATTCTCCTTCAGTCTCCCAAAAGTTGAGAGACTGAAGGAGAATGTGAAAAGGGATAAAGAAAAAATTCAAGGGAAAACGAAGATAGCGTCGGACCATTATGATCCACTCGAACAACTCTAATATTCCTTGGAATAAGTGCTGGCAGGATTGAATGCATTTTTCTAAAACAACAACAACAAAAAATACTCCCTAATTTAGTGTGTTGATGTTGGCAGTAATAATGGTGATGAATGCTGTCTCACATGTCAGTCTAATATCCAAAATCCAGTATTTAACTGTGCTAAGCACTGGTGAGTGCAAAAGCTACAGTGTGTCTCACATCTATTTCACACTCATTGAATCATTTAGTGACCCCTGATGGTCTATGGATGGGGACATTGTCATACTTGAAGGGAACATTCCATCTGAAAGATTTAATCATAAACATCAGGTAATCACCCAGAACAACTCTACATTGATTTGCAGTCAACATTTCCCCTAAGGCCCCAGTCACACAGGACTAAAGACTGGTTGGCGACTGCCTAGTAACCACTGGTTGCAAGGAAAAATGTGCATTCCTTGACCAGCAACTAGTTGCTTGAGGTTGCTTGCTGTTGATAGGTGAAATCAGCTGCCTTTGCACCTAAAACCTCCTTGGAATTGTTTTGGTTGCTAACAGACTGCTGTGGTCAGCCATACTTTTACTTGGAAAGGCAACGATCTGCTTCTTCTGGTTTGCACAGCACTTTTTCAAGTTTCACTACTGCTCAGTGGTTAGTCAGCAAGTGTTTGCAGACCAGCTGGCATCATCCAGGCAGGCTATGAGTGAACATGGCAATCTGTTAGCAATCAAAGCAACAGCAAAGAGGTTTTTGGTGCAGTACCTTATTTGCAACCAATTTCCCATTGCAACAGGTGGAAAAACTACTCACCAACCCAACAGGGAGTACACATACACAAGTCACTAAGTGGTTTCTAGGTCTCTATGACTGAGGCCTAATGTGGACAAGTTGACCTAAACCAAATCAAAATGCATCCTTACCGGATAACAAAGCCACTGGATCCTCTGACAGCAGGTGTCAAAGATGTGGGTTTTTTATAAGTGGCTACCCTAATATGTCAATATCACCATGAAGAAGAAAAACATGGTGATATTTATCAAGCACTGAAAGAAAGATTAAAGTGACAATTAAGGATCGATTATAATGTGACTCCTCAAGACATGTCTGGATGAATTAACCATCATGAAGCATGCTGGTGCTTAATGAACCTAGAGTGGCCTTGGTGTCTCATATTTAATAAATTGATTTTATTTACCAGTGTCCCTAGTAGCATGGTCACACTGAGGCAACCTTGGGTTGTGCGTGTGTGTGTGTGTGTGTTTTGTTTTTGATGTGTAATATTCTCACTTCTAAAAGCCCATTTTTCCTTTTATCTGCAATCTGTTCTGTGCATTACGCACACTAGTTGTGTGGCTGTGCATTTACTTTTTCTTTATTTACCACAGCTATCTTCAACATCTAAGGCTTGACTATTGACTACAACACAGAAGGTTCTTAAAAAAAAAAAAACCCAAAACAAAGGCTATCCTTGAAAGCATAGTGAGGGTTTCCAGGATTTTCTTTCACTCTAAGTGTTTTTGTAAATGCTCTTCTCCAACAGATTGTCAATTTTAGAAGACCGTGAATGTACCACACACACATCACCAGCAAAAGGGGAGCAGTCCTCCTCGTTAAGCTCAATGTACTGAATCTCCCCTATTTTTGGACAAAGAGCTCAGCCAAATGTGGTGAAAAATAAGGCCCTGTTTTCACAGCATGTATATTCTGTTTTTTAAACTATATTTCAATAAATGATCATCTGTTTCACTGTTTTTGAAAAAAAAAAAAAAAGTAATATTCTTTA
>VUQG01001753.1:18476-29965 GCA_015106755.1 Etia nguti | reverse complement strand
TTTTTTTCACCTGTTTTTTAAAAAAAAAAAAAAAGTAATGTCCTTCATACAGTATACATAACCTGGAAATTAATGGGGTCACTCTTCCAGTTTCAGAACTGGATTTGAAATAATTTCACTGCATCTGAGTGTTTCACCTCAATAAATTAATGATTAGGTGAATGAATCAATTATAATCTTACATTCTAGCGTTCGAGATGAATCGTGCAAGCCTGTCTGAATGACTCCTGCACCACAACGTGAGCAGACATCTCAGAAGCACTTTGTGAATGAAATGGAGCAATCCCAAAGGCAGTTGTGACTGTAAGCCATTTTGTGCTATTTGTGGGTGTCATAATGACAAGCGGTCTCTTCACTGAATCGTTGTAATTTTTCACACCAACCACGATTGTTTCTGGTGGAGATTTGGTTTAACGGATTCGATGTTAAATACGTTTTAGAATGCCAGTGAGAGTAGCGTAGGCTATTGTTAGCGTATTCTTCTGACTCTCTAAGGTTCTGTGAGATCCTTTATTCACCATACTGAGTCAGCAGAGAGAGCAGGAATAGCCTATTGCGCTATTGGTTAAGGAATTCTCAGATTTGAAGGCGTGAATCAAATGATTCTGTCAGACAGATGGGATGATTCATATTAGATAAAAGAATCCAAAAGGCTATGTATAATGCAGAAAAAGCACTTCCTTTTAAACAGATCCCCTTCCATCCTCTGACCTCATAAAATAAGCTACAGTACTTTTTAGTTTTTTGGGTTTTTTTTTCCTCCAGCGCATTCTTGTCAGTTCAGACTTCTGTGAGCTGCTTAGCAATCGCTTTTGTTCGAGTCTTTCTTTACATGTGTTCATGTGCAAATGGGACAAAGACAGCAAAAATGGTGACAAGATGTCTTGTAATAATACATCCATGGAATCTATTGAAAAAAAAAAAGAATTGCAATTTTTATTTGTATTCATGTACAGTATGAACTACAATCTCATGTATCAATAACTGAACATCATCCTCAGGGAAATTAGTTGGACTCCTTACAAGCACAGTCTCTTGTTATTTTTTTTCTTCTTTTTTGTTTTTGCTTTTTTGTCATTTTTTTTAAACAATCGAAGCACATGTAAAATTATGATCTGAATTTTTTTTTCTTTTTTGCAATGTGTTTTTGAAAATATTTTTTTTTTCCTTTTGTAGAAATTTAACCGTGTGATGAATACTCTCTCCGAAAATGAGAGAGAATGTCCCCAACATACAAGTAACCCTCCCCATACATGGACAGTTGGCAGAATAACACACAAGAATTTGAATCACCTTGGCTAAGGGTTTTGCACAAAAATCAAGCTCACTCTGCTGGTATTTCAAGTCCAACATTCTGCATTCAGTCCTAAATCCATTCTGGCTTTCAAAAATCTTCAATCTTACACCGTCCAACTAAAGTAAATACCAATACAGAGACATTCCATTCATTCTGAATAACTCACAACCCTCATCCCCAAGTATATATATAAAGAAATCTGAACCTTTTTTTTTCCACTGTAGCCAGCGTCAACATTGAATCATTAAGCCACCAAAAGCGTTGAAAAGGAATTGAGCATTGAAAAAAAAATGAAACAGTGGAAAGGGAAAGAATGGTTCACTCACTGGCATTACCAATCAATAAATTCCAACGCTGACTGGGAACAAGTTACTGTTTCTCTCTCATAACCAACTCTTTAAATGCATATTTTCCATCGTGTTTGTTATTCGCCATCTAACTGCTATTGTAGAAAACAAAAGAATTCATTTAGCGAGAGCGAGAGCTCAGAGGTTTCTGAATATTCAGTGCTCTGTTCCCCTCATACTTCTAGCAGACCTCACAGAGATGAAAGCTAAAAAGGCAAGTGGAACTGCCTGGACAGCTAAATTGTCAATTGTTTTTTGTCTTTTTTTTACATCATGTGACGATTTACATTAAATAACTCAAACAAAGAGACATCATGTTCATATCCCATCCAGAGCCATCTGTAAATATAAGGCTACATTTAGTTTTGCCAGTTCTGTCGATGATCAGATGTATTTGTGAAGTGGCCAGTGGGACACATTAAAATATGCTTGTTGCACAGAGACCAAAGCGAAAGGCATATCTACCTCCTCTTACTTTCTGTACAAGGTCACTGTTTCCATGGCGACAGGCTGATGGCTAGTTTTTCCTCCTTATTTCTTATCTATTTTTTCACTCCTCTCTCTTCATATCTGCAATATCTCTGTTTGAAGACCCCTCATGACCATTGTAGGTCTGGCTCCCTCTTCCCAACTGCTGTTCTTCACTTTTCAATTCTACCGTCCCCTTTCCTTAAGCCTTCTCCTTTGAAAGACTAAATGAAAAAGCGGAGCGTAAACAGACTACAGGAGAGACAATGTTTTGATGGTCTATAAATGATGCATCATCAAAGAGTGTGTGTGTGTTTGTTTTCCTCGAAGAAAAAAAAGAAAAGAAAAAATGAGACAGAGTGGGGGTCGCTTCAATATCAAAGGCCTCTACCCCCTGTTAGATGTTGGGTAAAGGGAAAGTGAAAAAGTCTCGTGCTGTTTCCTTATCAGCTTTCCTCTGTTAGCCTGCAAATGAACTGCTGATACAGATTAATGAGCTATAACCCATCTTCCCTTATTTTGTTGCAGGTTCCTAGCTGCTTCACTGACTATGTTAGCTCCGTCTGCTTTAGTCTGACAGGGTCACACTACATTACAAAGCAGCCTCATTTGCCTCTTTATCTGTTCTAACAGATGGACTATCAGCGCCTGAGCTTGTGTGACCCTGGGGTGATGGCAAGGTAATGCGACACTGAGTGGACGTAGATCATTACTGGGTTAACAGGGAGGCTACAGACCACAGCCTTATGCTTCCCGTCATTTTCCGAAGCAATATTCTGCCGTCGTGCGGCACATGCCGGCGGATAAAGCGAGACAAATGAGACATGGCGAGGGGTGAGGAACGTGCCCGAGCTACGTGACAGAGAGACAAAGAAGCAAGAGGACACGGAGGAAAAGAAAGTGAGGAGAAAGAAGACAGAGGGTAAAACAGCAACATGGAGAATTCATGGAGGTATGAAGAGGGAGGGGGAGGTGAATGGGAAAAAAAAAGACAGTCAAGGTAAACTGTCAAGAGTGTAAAGAAAAAGTAGGAGGAGGAGTGGGAGCAAGACCTTAATCTTAATTAAAGTGAAGGATATATGGCTGTTGTTTAGAAGCCACAGGGGAAATGCACATTTACTCATTTGGCAGCTTTGCTCCTCAGGCACGCTGGCTTCGCTGTGATATCATCCAGAGCCGTGCCATTAAAAGATCTAATTTTGTGTTGAGTGACAGCTAGAATAGGACAGCGAGGAAAAGAAAAAGTCATTTAATGTTTCATAAACGTTTCATAAACTTCCTTCAGATTGGAACTGGTGTGCTGCACTAATAAATAAATGCTTGTAAATACTTGGGCATTGTCCTTCAATAAACTGCGATATCAGATAAAATGTAAGTAGTGAATGAAAAGCATTGCATTCATTAGAGTTTAAGGCCAATGGAAATAGTGAATGCTGCATTTGATACCTTTCAGTTTCCGTTTTAGCAAACCATTCTTTCCCTTGTGCGGTATTACACAGAGAGATAGAGAGAGAGAGAAATAAAATGAGCTAAAAAGCTATCACAAATTGTTTTTCTTCATTTAGCCACTAGACATATTTTTAATAAATAATCTTTGTTTTTGTAAAGACACTTTTTAAAGTTTCATATGTCGTCCCTTTGCCAAATGCTGACTAATTGCCATAATTGACATCAACTCTGTGAAGTCAATGGCATTCAATTTCTTTTATCTTTGCGTTTTGGTCCATTGTACTCCAAGTGTGTACCGGCTGATGCTGGACATTTAGTCAAATTTAAAATCAGATTTGGGTCTCTTGTACATTGTCTTTTGAGCAAGCTTGAATCAGTAAAGGTTCCTGTGTGGCTGAGCTGTGTATGGTACTGAGCATAGGAGGATGGTGATAAGAGCTCTTGTAGGTGTTGTAGTGGTTGTAGTGCTCCAGAGGGGGCAGCGATAGGTGTCTCTCCATGGCAGCAACACCTGCGAGCTCTTCTTCAACGGTAATGACCTCCATGGAGGAGGCAGGGCCATCGGGATCCTGCTGGTTGTGTTGCTTCCTCATCTTGTAGAAAATAACCAGCAAAACAGCAGCCATGAGTGTGATGGCCACGAAGCAGCCAATGATAATCTTAGTGGTTTTCATCACCTCATCCAGGCCATTGAGCGCTCCCTCTCCATCCGGATCAAGAACTGGAATGGTGTAAGTCCGCTCTGTGGTCCTTGTGGAAACAGGAGTACCTTTTGTTGTTGAGGAAGACACCCAGCCAAATGGGGGAAGTGGTGTTTGGCTATCCTCCCCGATTATCTCAGTGGTCTCCACTGTGACTGTGGTAAAATAGGTCACCCCACTGTGATCCACAGAAGTGACATTAAGCACAGCGGAGGCAGAAATGTTTCCTGCTGTGTTGCTAACCATACAGGTGTAAGTCCCAGTGTCCTGCATTGTGACGCTAGTAAAGTTCAGCGTCCCATCATTGAGGACAGACAAACGCACTTTGTAGGCCCCGTGAGTCACCAGTGAGCCATTTGGTGTAAGCCAGCTGATGGAGGTCACCGAGCTTGTACGACATTTAAGCTCTGCACCCATGCCTTCGGTCACATTCAAGTCATTAGGTGGCTCCACAATAACCGGGACGTCACACTGAAAGTAGCTGTGATCCAGTTCTCCAATGTAGCGACCTTTCAACGTCGAAGGAGTATGGCAACGTGCACAGCAGCTGGTATTGGCTGGTACAGTTTCCTTCAGCCACCAGCTGAGCCACAGAATATCACAGTTGCAATTCCAAGGATTGTGATGGAGGTGGACCCGCTCTAAGCGATGTAACGGTGTGAAGAGGTCATGTGGTAGAAATGTAAGGTTGTTATGAGCAAGGTTGAGCTCTACCAGTGACTGAAGGTCGTCAAAGGAATTCCTCTCAATAGTTTGAATCTGGGCATGCATCATCCACAGCTTCTGGAGGTTCACTAGCCCTGTAAATGAACTGGGCTTTATAACAGAGAGCTGGTTACCTGACATTTCTAGCTCTTCAAGCCTTACCAAAGGTAAGATATTGGGGATCTCTTTGAGATTGCACATTCCCAGGTTCAGGTAGCGGAGATTGCTCAGGTCCTTGAAAGCCCCGTCAGAAATATAGGAGAGACGTTTGAGCTCACCTAGATCCAGCCTTCGAAGCGAGGGGACCCGGTTGAAGGCATAAGATGGTATACTTTCGATGGGGTTGTTTCTTAGCCACAATTCCTTCAGCTTGGACAAGTACTCGAATGCTCCATTGGGGATTGTCGTGAGCCGATTATCAAAGAGCTCCAAGGTGTTGAGACTGGCCAGCCCATTGAAGGCGCCAATTTCAATGCTGCGGATGTGATTCTTGCTCAGTTGCAGGATCTCCAGATGGCGCAGATGTTTAAAACTGTCCACCTTGATTACCTGAATGAGGTTATCCTGGAGGTTCAGGTAGCGAGTGTTGGTAGAAATGCCATCTGGAACATCCCTTAGACTGCGGCGCGTGCATATGACTTTGCTGAACTGGTTACTGCATGAGCAGACGGAAGGACAGGTCTGAGCACGAACCAGCCCAGCCACCACCAGGATCTGAAGGGCCAAAAGCAGCACAAAGAGGGGGTTGGATAGTGCCCCCTTCAGCCTACGACCTCTCATTGTCTGGCGCTGGAGGGAAGAGATCATTGTGTTCAGCATTCATAGTTCATCCGCTGTTTGTGTTCTCTGTAACGAGAAGAAGCAAAAAAGAATAATATTAAGTAACCAGAAAAGTAGCCGGCAATACATTGGACATGTTGTTATCATGACTTATTTTCATCAGCGACCTGGAACACAGTCTATTTTTTTACTGCATTTATCACTTTGTCAACTGAAATTTAACTGGCCAACACATTTGCTTGTTACAGTGTCTCAAAAATGAACATTTGCTTTTTTGTACATATGATAGCAAACTGAATATCTTTATATATTTAGACTGTTTGGTCACACGAAACAAATACCACAAAGGTGGAACTTCAAGCTCTGAGAAATTGTAATAGGCATTTGTTTTTCATTCTTTTTTGGCATTTGGACTGAATTGCTGAACAAATTTATACAGTACACTGTGCAAAGAATAATGAAACAACAAGATCAAGAACTCAAAGCCTAAATTAATTGTCAGTATTACTCATTTGTGTATTGAAACACAAGCATTTTTTTTAGCTGCTTAACTCTGGACTGTCCCAGATTTTCAGGCTTCACAGAAGCCGACACATCTACACAGGAGACCGAAAATGGAAAATGAGAACTTAGTATCTGCATCCCATCAGAGCCCGACCTGCAAATTTCTTGTAAGCCCCCTTCTCATTGGCATCATAAGACAGAAATTATTTAATAGAATAAAAAGCCTTAGTCATAAAAATTTCAAAGAAGTGCAATCCACTGGAGTCATTTTTTTTTTTTTTCGGTGGAAGACAAGTCAGTAACACCGAGGCATTATGCTCAGTGAATGTGGCACGGCACTGTCAAAAACACTATATGAATGACAGTTAAAATTACTTTCTGTCCAAAACACTACTAAAAAAAATTATGTAAAAAAAAAAATTCATTTTCTTCTTGGTTAAAACTGTGCTATAGGTTATATGTTACACAGCAGGTTTCATTTCACTTAATTTTGCTTTTTACTCCAAAACTTCAAAATGAACTTCAAGCTTTTATCAGTGTAATTTTTTCTAAGGTTTTAAAAAAAGTGATACGCAATTACTATTTTTTCCTTATTTAAAGCAGCGTTCCAGCACTGTTTACATCCCAATTTATGGCTCAAGAGTGTGAAGAGGTCTTATATTGTCATTAAATAACTATAGCAAAATTTCTTATATCCCAAATCAAGTGACTAACAAGAAACTCGTTACTCTGTTATCTTTGATTAGATTAAATTGGATTATATTAATCCATTCACCCAACAGATCTACTTTAAGAATATGCCTGAGCATGCTGAAGATAAAAATAGACCACAAGATTCATACACATACAGTACAGCACAGCCTGTACCTCCCACTTTCAAACTGCAGTGTGGATGTGGTGTTATTGCCACTCATTTTTTCTGCCCCCCAAAGATGGTACCCTACAATAAAGTCGTACATGCAGTATAACAGACCTACCCGACATGTGGTGGAAGTATACGGTGTGGCAACATTGTGTGAACCTCTGCTGTTAAGCGATACAGACGTCATCCTTCACTGCACTTAATGGCTTCACCAACAGCAAAGCACTCTTGACTTTTGCAAAAAACATTAACCTTGCCTACTGGTTCCTTAGATTTAGGTATTCTCCTTGTCTCTTCCTGGCTCTTCCAAGTGAAGTTATCTGTTAATCATCTCTTTCCATCAACCCACGAGCAAGGAGAAACAAGTATATTATGACAGGTGTTTTCTAAACTGTAAAAAATTGTTAACTGAGGCGGAAATGTTCTCCGGTGAGGATGAGTGGCTGACTTAATCAGTAGCAATGAGTCTACATGTGGCTTGGTTTTGCACCAGCCAGTCTGTCATGATAGCTGTGATGTAGTGAGGCTGTGGAGAGACGTGCCTCTGCTGGGGAATCAGATCGAATAAGGCCTCCCACCGGCAGGAGCTCATTTTGTTCGGCTGGAATTACAACAACCCTGCACTGCCACCTAAGAGAAGAAAATGTCAGACATGGCAAACACACTAATACTGATTATTTGCTGTCAATAAAACATCACAGTTTGCACTTCCACTTGAATGCTTAAAGAAAAGAGCATGTCATTGCCACTCCTGGAGCGATTGTACCTTTCGGTCACATGTCTTTTTCATAAAGCACTTGATCTAAAATCAGTTTTATCGGCACAGGATGCCTCATTCCATAAAGAGATGGGGCATATATTGCATAAGGAAATGAAAACGCTACCAACATCCTTCCTGCCTTTGTTGCTGCAACACTGCATGGATTAATTTCATCTAGGCTCGCTCAACATGTATTCAGACTCACTGAAAGCAGTGGCTGCTTACATCTAAAATCCTGCCAGCAACATAAAAACACACCCACCCTTACTTTACTGCTTCTGCACCAGCCGCCATTGGCATTGTGTGTGACACCACAGTGATTTGCCAAATGCATTTGTTATAATGAGTTTGTTGGAAAAGTGCTAGGGTAACATATGTCTCAATCAAGGTGTACACAGCAAGGAGAGCATTTAAATTACAATGTCAGATGATTAGAGTCTGTCAGTGTTGCACACTTGAAACAACAACATTTTACTCCGACCAGGAAAATGTGTTATCGCGGACATTTCCACAAGCTGGGGAAGCAAGCTTGGCACAGATGTCTAGACACTGAATGCTTTCCAGTCAAGAAATTTAGTACTACTTGGAAAAAATAATCTCTTTTGTAGTCTAAATGAGTGAATATGAGAAGAAATATGTTGAAAGTTCTCAGCACAAATCAAACTGACGGGAATCTTTGAGGATGAAATGCAACAAGAAATGTTTCATTATGGAATCATTTGCATTTGTTGGCAGCTGTTCCCCTCAGAGTTGTAAGGGGGGAACTTTGGATTGTGTTGTGCACATTTGCATTTCGACTTTTCCACAAAAAAAAGAAAACATAAAAACTCACATTGATTAAGCGCTGTGTAGATCTCATGTTTGTCTTAAGATCATCACAGCTGATTTCGTTCTGTGTTATTTACACTTTCAATCTTTCTTTATTAAATGAAATGATACAATAACTGAAGCCAGCTGAAAGAACAATAAACAAAACTGGCTTCTATATTATTGCATTATTAACTTACTGCATTAGGGAAGAGTGGAACCCCTAAACGAAGTCAAACCAAAAACGAAGTCACATTGTTCATTAGACAATTACTAATCAGCCATTTGCAGTTGATCTGGTCTATATGAAATTGATAGAGTGGATAAAATATGGAGTGATATGAAATGTGGCAAGTCTCTCATCGTGCTGGATAAAAGAGGCCCGTGGCCACGGACAGGGCTGTCTGATGAACTGAATATCATCTTCCTAATTCATTCAACGCATTAGTGATTCATTGCATTTGCATACGTTTGTTGCATCTCTTGCTTTTAACATCGTTTGTGCTGCTGTGTAACCTCACAGGCCATCTGGGTCTTAGAAGACCTGAGCATAGACAATGTGCCTTGAAGTTAGACACGGACAAAACAAACAGTGTTTGAAAGTCTCAAACTGTTTGAAAGTGCCATATTATTAAAGTGTTATATTAGCATGTGCTCTGTATACGACAACCTGCACCCCATAAGCAACATAACACACAACAGTATGTTAAACAAGGATGATATGGATTTAGAAATTTACATTTTCAAAAATATTTTCCACATATTCCAAGTAAGAATAGTCATACGTTTGTAAAAATTTTACTGTTTAAAGTTAATGGTGCAAATTTTCAAGATTTGCACATACAGAAATATTTCTTTGATTTGCAAACCTTACTCAAACAGTGATCAAGAGTGGACTGTTAAAACTACAACAACAATACCTACTGTTACTGTATTCTTTTCATGTATATTAATTATTTGCAGAATTGTAATCTGTTATGATTTATGTTCTTTCTGCAAATTATCTAATAAATTAAACATGTAAAATTTTCTGCTCTTTCTTTTGACATACAGGATACGTGTGTACATAGTCACGGGACAAAAATATTTTGAATATTTTGAGGTAAGTAATATTTAGCTTAAATAATAAATAAAACAATAACCCATTTGACAAATGACTGGAATACAGTGTGAAATGTGTGCTAATATCCAGTGAGGCATACAGTGTTGTGCCTGAAGTGTTCTTGCTGATCAGACATAAACATTAGTAGCCTATACGTATATGTAAACATCCCGACAATAATTACTTGTTATGTTGAGTTAGTAATTAGATTTTTGCAAGCGTGACTGTGTTTGTGCCACTACATGTTGTCAGTAGGAGGACTACTAGACTTTTAAATCCAACATAATAAAACATTTCTCTCTTTGCTGCAGTGCGTGTGCACGCTGGCATGCATTTTGTCCCAGAGGGTATAAGGAGGGGAGGAGGGGGGGGCAGCTTTAAAATCTGGCTCTGAAGGCCATCATAACTAGCGGCCATCACTGACATGCAGACTGGAAGTGCTTCGCTCTCCAGTTTTTGCTTAACCTGAAAGAAAGGCAATTCGCCTTCCTCCATCTTGGCCTCGGTGCTCTCAGTGCTGGTGTTAGGGAAATAAATCTACACATGCTGCCGGGTGCTGCTGACTTATCAGTCATATGCTGTTCTTATAAGAGGAACGGAAATGATGGCTGGTTGTGTCTCAGCACGGAAAGACAAATGTTTTCTTGAACATTTTTCACTCTATTGGTTTGATTTGATCCAATATGTTTTTTGGTATAATTTCTAGCTTGCTTGATGTAGCGATTTTTAAACCTTGGATCTAGGATATGGCCTCGCTGAAGTTTTTGCATGTATTGCTTAGCACCACATCTGTCATTTACTCCACTTGTTTTTAATTGCCTGTATTTGCCTGGCTGGGTCGGTTGTTGACCAAGCAGCTCTTTGCTCTGACTTCCAATCCACTCCCCCAATACACTGAAGTCAACGTCATGAAAACAGAAAGATTCAGACCACATTTTAATGTTGATTATTTCTTCAGCTACACCCTTTATTCTGGATTACCTTCAAGCTTCATGAGTAAAATGGCCAGAACAGAACAGGGAAGACACACCTCTGAGTTAAGCAAAATGTAAATATATTTGGTGGAACGGGCAGGTGATGAAAGAAACATCCCGGAAAAAAACTCAACTGCACGACTATATGAAGCCACAAAATAACATTAAAGTAGGTTTGAGGTAATGTGTTTCTGATTGCATGGAACATGCAATTCACATCATTCACATCGTGTTAGAAGCACATTTAGTTGCAGATTTGGCTATAGAAATGAAAAAAAAAAGCAACAGTAGAAAGTTAAGCTTTGATTTTTGTTCTAGTCTTATGTGGAGATACGAGCACACTGCTTCATGAATGAATGGCTGAATGGGCGTTAGATGGAATGGCTCTATATAGCCATAGGGTAAAGGATGTTATGACAACTGCAGGAGCACTCTAGACTTATTAAAGTTGAATGTGTTCACACTGACCCCTTTTTCATCCTAAAGCAGCACTGATTGATTGATTTTGGGCTCTATGGAGAAGAAAAATCAAAACAACCTTGCAAACACATTGACTTAACACACAAAACCCGAGGAATCTATTAACCTATCCATCTACTTACGTTCAAGGTCACGAGGGCACTACAAATATAAATCCAGTGATTCATTAATGCAGACACAAAGTTGTAGCAGTTCTGCATTTCATCATTAGTTTTTATTTCTTTTTTTTTTTTTTTAGTTTCATTGGTTGAAA
>VUQG01001753.1:0-18456 GCA_015106755.1 Etia nguti | reverse complement strand
TCTATATTTATTTAGTTTTTATTTTTTTTTTTTTTTTTTTAGTTTCATTGGTTGAAAATGTTAAGATTTTGGTTAAGTCTTTATTTGTGTTAATTTTTATACTTATTTATACATATTTTTCACAACCTGTTTTACTCAACACAGTTATGATAATCCACAATTTTGTTGTACATGTACTGTAACAATAAAGGGCTATTCTATTCTACTCTCGCATAAATGCCACCAGTGTTTTGGTGAATGTAGGCAAAATCAAATCTATAACTATCTTAGCAACTCTGATTGCTCCGTGGACAAAATGGAAACAGACAATAATCTCAGTCTCACGTGAGAAAAGGTGCTACAGCTGACCCTCTGACCCAAGCTTAACCTCTGCCATCCCTTCAGGGGGAGCAGTGCTCCCGGATGGCATCATATTATTGAAAATCATCACTTATTTTGATGACCAGGCTAATTTTCTCCAGTCTGTGATAGAAGAGATTAAATTAAAAGAAAGGCAGAATTGAAACCAATCAAACTGCCATCTGGAATTATAGTTAGACAGACAATCACTGTGGGGACAGAAACATACAAGCACACTTTCCTTTGCCATCAGGCAATGTGTTGTGATATTATTTCTGAAAACAGAACAAAAGACAGTTTTAATTAATCTGTTGTTTCTTGAGAGGAATGTGATCAAAAAATTATCAGGAAACCAGCCCTTTTTTCCTATAGACTGATGATTGCTGTACGAGTTCTGGTCTGACCACTATTTGTTTGCATTAGCATAATTCACTTTGTAATTGTAGTGCCGTAAAATAACTGACATCGTATTGCGTATCAAATGTATCTGTTATAAAAACAAGGAAACACAAACATTTTAAAAATCTGTCAAAAATGTATTTAAAATTAAAAATGACTGAACTCCCTGAACTCAGTTCACAGTTTTATACTCAATTTTGAGCCGGCACACTATGCTCCTCAGAGTACTCAGAAATTAATCAAGTACAATATTCAACCACTAAAACTAATTTTTCTGTTCAGGAATGCAAGTACATAACTGTAATTTGGTATCTTAATTAAAATATATATATGTGCTTTTCTATTTTTTATGCTTTTTTGTAAAACAGTCAATTTGAAACTTCATGGATAACAACTGTAATTATGTTTTAGCATTAAACATATTATTTTCAGTTGGGTATACCGGTTTCATCATTACAGAATCATAAAAAAATGATTTTGATAATAACTAATATTGTTAAATTAGGGCAGCTGTGGCATAAACTTAAAACTGGGTGGAGGTCTAATACATTTGTTAAGTATTGTATAAGAGGGTTTTTGAAATTTAAAACCTCTGTGTATCAAAGTTACACAAAGAATTAAGACTTGCAACTCATTAGCTCATTCACGCTAATAATGATTAACATTATTCTAAGTATATGTTATCAATACATTTTTTAACATTTTTAAATTAAGGCCTTTAC
Source organism: Etia nguti (assembly GCA_015106755.1). Lineage (NCBI taxonomy): Eukaryota > Metazoa > Chordata > Actinopteri > Cichliformes > Cichlidae > Etia > Etia nguti. The sequence goes on along the minus strand of VUQG01001753.1, from coordinate 16,996 downwards.
ACACCGAGTGTGTTGCAAAAAAACAACGCAAAATTCAGAATTTTTTGGCTCTGAACATGTCGTGTGATCTACTGTATGTACACACCGAATATGTTGTGCTTTTATGGAAAAAAATGCAGTGTAAAAAAATTGAAGTGGACATCAAGCCATGGCCCCCGATGTTTCTAAAGAAGAAACACAAGAAACAGAAATTCTGCATTCATCCGGTTCTCAAAAGCAGCAGGGAGAATTTCACGGTCTGATCCAGGATCACAGACGCACATATTTCAGGATGTCAGTGGGGCAGTTTGAACTTGATGGCAGAGTTGGGACCACATCTAAAGAGGCAGAGAAATTATTTCAGAGAGCCAAATGACCCGGAGCAATATCTAGCTGCGTGTCTGAGGTATTTGTGTCTTCAGTAATGGTGCGTGTTTTGAGCTAAGTGCGCACTTGTTGCCAAATGCAGTGGTATGATTGGTTATCTGAGTTTATTTGGAACTGAAAAATCCAGCTTGGGCCGAAAAAAATAAATGGTGCAAATTGGTCCAGCGAAATCAGTCAGAGTGAATGACTGCAGTAAGAACAGTCCGCGTCCAGTGTGTGAAGGCCTTAAGAAAGATTGCTTCTGTGACTGTTGTTAACTGCAGCAGTTATTCATGTAACCATACTGCCTGTTGTGGGTGTTAAACAGTGTCCTGTTATATAGAGTTTCTGTGTGGCGTTGTATGTGCCTTAGGATACTTTACTTCTGACTCGGTTGACTTTAATGCTTTTCAACCAAAATTACAGGTGCAAAACTTCCTAAGGACTGTGGTCAGAACCAAATGGTAAACATCACGCTGACTAAAGGAAGCAATCTTGGTGCAGGTCAAAATGAACAATGGTTTGATTCACTTCTATTGTGAAAACATTTTCTTTTGCATCTTTCAGACTTTCACATCGATTACAGGAAGTATGACAGGGTGTCAAAACTGAAAAAAGTATAAATAAACCACAGTAGTCTATAGAGAGAGGAGGAGATGGTATTTTTAATTGACATGTAGTCATTATGATGATGATAGGACTTCATTATGTCAATAACTCTTATTCAGTGGGCTCACATAACTAACTATACTAACTCAACTAACAAAATGTATACAAAGTAACAAAAACATGAACCTTGGTTGGGTCATGGCTCAGACTTCTGCAAAAAGGCCCACAGTTTCAGGTAAGTAGAGGAAGATTGCTAACATGTGCCACCACTGGAATGAAGGAAAGCAAGAGGGTAAAGAGACACCTTCAAGTGATAATTCAATTCCTATTCACGTATTACCTTATGCTGCCTCCATTATAATAATTACATGAGCTAAATAATCTGCAGGGACCTCCATGTTCAAATGCACTCTGCCAAGGCTCTGTCTGGTCTCTGCAAAGGGATTAAGACAGGATGCCCTAGGTGGCAGACTGACTGAATGCGAGGGCGCTCTTAGTATTCGTGTCACTTGTCTAACCCACCAATCTGCTCCCATGACTGCGCTTCTAAAGAGAGATCTGCAGGACTGGCCAACTGTAGGTGGAAGGGCATCGGGGCAAAGTCGGAGATGATTAAACTAAATGAAAACATGGCACAGTGCAGTATGTTAGTATGACTCAAGCAGTGGTGTCATTCTTGATACTTGGTTGCACACATATGGATTAACATTCTCACTGGAAAAAAAATAGATTTGGTAACCAGAAAACTGTGAAGAAGCAGATTCCCTCCACATGCTGTGCATAAAGGAAGGTAGCAGTCTGTGCTAGGTAGGCTGAGTACACACAGCCAGCAGCGATGACTGAATAAGGATCTGCACAAACCTTATATATTCCTTTATTAGTATAGTATGACATAAGATTTCTTTCTGTGAGCAGTGATGTAGTAAGGAGAGAAGTTATGCTACCAGCAAAAGAATACAGAACGATTTTGTTTCTTCTTTTAAAAGATGAACCATTAAACCGGTTTCACATTACAGTGATGCTCTTGTTACACTGTATGCATTTCCAAATGTGTTAAGTGAACGCAATTTGTTTTAGGTTTGTAGGCTCAAGGCAGAGGGCCAGGAAATTGTGTTTTAATTATGTAATGCTGTAAATTGTGAATATTCACAGACATGGATAAAGTTTGCAATTTACCAGAATCCTTGAGATTTCTACCTCACAGTGGGAAATCACTAATATAGTGGTATTCTAATGGCTCTAAAATGCTGCCATTCATTGTTAGTATTGAGAAAGACAACAGTGTTGCATTAAAAATGACACAATAGCAATGTAGCTTCAATGGCCAGTCTTGGCAGGTTGCCACTCCCTCCAAAATGCAGAGTGCTTGAAGGGATTAGTTCACTGAAGTGTCTTCTGTTCAGTCACAGCTTTTTGCCAATGAATTCTGGCCATTCTAGTTTGCAAATTGACTGAATAGCAGAAGTTGCAGGCAGTTCTCTCGGGAGCTTTTGTGTTAACGCTGGGGTGAAAGGATAGTGACAACAGATGACACTATACGTGGGCCAGTCTTTTGTTCTTTTGTTTAAGATTGCTGCCCATCAGTGTGCTACTGTCTTTCATTCGAAATCCCTTCACTGGATTCTGGCCTTTGTCTGTGGGTATGTGAGGAGTCATTCACACATCTCTAATAAGCGAAAAGCCGAGACCATTATGTGGTCACAGGTCCCTATCCTGAGGCACAGTTGGTATTGAGATTGGTCTTATTACAGTCTCACGTTTTTTTTTTTTCAGCAGAATTTCTAAAATGCTAGTTACAATATATGCGGGCACACAGTTACTATTTCGTTTACTTTAATAACGTATAATTGTAGTATAGTCTTTAAAATCTATGGCTTTGTGTAGAATCACAGCTATTCTGTTAGATTTAAAGACCTTTTCAAAGGAACACTACTCTTAAAAAAGAAGCCCAGATTTGATATAGTTATTTTTGTTTTAGTGAATGAAATAAAACATCAATATTACAAAAAAGTAACTGCTCACAGACCCACAAACGCCTAAAACCACTATGTCAAAACAGCAACAGCACAACTGAAAAGATGCCACTGAATATATGCCTATTTTTTACTCCCTACTAGAGATTATTATCCAAGCCATTCTATAAGCAAGTCTTGCCATCGATCTTGGCATCCATCTTGGGAATGCCTCTGGGCAGTTATTCAGAGCCGACAAAACCAACCTTCTTTTGAAATGAATGGGTCAAAAGCCACAAGTGGAGCAAAGCATACCTAACACACACACCTAACATGTCTCACTCTCCGTGTGTTGTATACCAAATATACCCTTCTAAAACAGTGGCGTATAGACAATGAATATTTCCCGTCTGTCCCTTTGACATGTCAGTGGTGACTGTTTTGGATTTCAACCCCTTCACCACCCCATCATCCACCAGCAGGTCTGGATGTGGATAATTACTCACTACTCTCCAAACTCTAATTATATTCTTTGTTTCAAATCTTAGTTGTCCAGCTGAACTGAACTGAATGTATCAAATCATAAGATCTGTTTAAAAATCCTTAAAACATTTGTTGACTCGCAGGTTAGATTTTAGATTTTTAACTATGTACAGCTTCATGAAATTATGGCTTCATTTAGGTTTAGGAATAATCCCATGATCCCAAAATTACAGACACATCTCGGAAAACTATTCAGTATTTTAGACGGGACAACAAAAGACTGGACATGTAAGCTGGAGGAATTTTACATTTTGCAGCTAATCAGGCTTGTTGGCAACAGGTCAGTAACATCACTGGGTATAAAAAGAGGATCTTTGATAGGTAATTTCTCAGAAGTAAAGATGGTCAGAAAACTGCATCTACAAATTATGAACAAATTCAGAATAATATTCCATAAAGTTGTGAAGAATTATAATATCTACAGTACATAATATCAAAATATTCAGAGAATCTGAACAAATCTTTGTGTGTAAGAGACAAGGCTGAAAATCGATATTGGATGTCTGTGATCAGTCATGATTCTGTCATGGAAATCACTACATGGGCTCAGGAACACTTACAGAAATCAATGTCTGTGAACAAAACGTGGACACTGCTTCCTGAGCTAAAGAGAAGAGGGACCATCCAGCTTGTTATCAGTGCTCAGTTCAAAACCCCACATCTCTGATGGTATAGGGGCGCATTTGTCCCTATTAGCTTGGCACCTGGCACATTTGGGAAGGCACCATCAGTGCTGAAAGGTATATACAGGATTCACAGAAACATTTTTTTCAGGAAATAGAATTGTAAATTAAATACTGCAGCTATTACAACAACAGGTCTTCAAAACTGAAGAGCCTGGGTGTTGAACGGGCCTTCTTACAGTGCCAACCTTTCACCAACTGAAAACATTTGGCTCATCATGAAACGAAAAATTTAACAAAGTAGACCCAGGACTGCTGAGGAGTATCGGACAAGAATAGGACAATATTCCTCTCCCCAGTCCAGAAACTGCTCTTTTTAACTCAACGTGACCCTGTCCCAACTATTATAAGATGTATTTTTGCCATCAAAATCTAAATGAGCTAATATCTCTCTTAAAATAGTGAATTTTCTCAGTTTAAATTTGATAGGTTTTCTATGTTTTATTGCAAATAAAATATGGGTTTGCATACAGTATGGGAGATTATATGAAAGATTTGCAAATCATTATGTCCCAACCTTTTTTTGAAATTTGGATACATGTTCACTACAATAGCAATATGACTGCTAAACTTTGTGCCTGAACGGTGCAAAAGCACAACTAGATGAGGTTTAATGTTTTGGTGGTTTTAAAAAGAAAGCAACCTGATCTTTGAAGAAGTTATCCAATAGTGGTTCTCTTTGTCTCTCTAGTTTTTAATGTCTGTAATTATACCTACATAGTATTTAAATACGATAACATGTGATACATGTGGATCAATTTTAAACTATATTTGCATCTTATGGCTGCAGTGTTTTAATTTTCACTCAACAAACTGTCGCACAGTGAGCTTTCATTCAGAGAGAAGAATAAAGAAATCATAGAAACAAACAGAAATAAATTGCTCCTCTTGATGTGCCTTAGCTGACACACAACTCCTGACTAACATTAATATATAATTTTGAACAGAACTTTGTTAAAAAATTTAAAGAGGATTTAACGGCTCTGATTCAAGAGTGGTGAATTACTTCCGTGTTGAGACTTTGGTTGGGCTCAGATCTGCATGCACTCTGGGGGCAGACTCGGGCACTCATTATCATGTTTGGACTCTTAGAAAATGTCCAAGATGAAAGCTGCAAGGAAACATAGGTACTTTATATTTAATGGGCTTCATCATCTGAATTGGCTTCAATATTCTAAAATGGACACGCATCCAGTTATCTACATGCTTCCATGAAGATGCGTGCGATGTGCACCTGCCAGACTGTAAGTCGGCTATTTATACAAAAATACACAATTAAATATTTCAGCAAAGAGAAGAATGCAGACATGAAACAAAATACCACAACCTTCTGTGAACTGAACATGACAAATGTAAAACACACGTTTATTGTTTTCACACTAAATCCCGTACTAGTTACAGAAAAAATGATGGGTGCATATCTTGGTCAAGGATTAAGCGCGAGCTAAGCCCTTCTTTCCCAAATTGCTTAACTGACTTGAATAAAGTGACAACAGCGTGATACTTCTATTGATCCCTGCAGTGAAACTCTCTTTTCACTTTGCTCCCTCCAGGGAGGTCAGAGTGTAGGGTCATCTTCACAGAAAGCGCCCCTGGAGCCGGCAGCAAGTCTGTGGGGAATCACTGACTTGCTCAAGGGCAGGACAAGTACATGTACAGTACAAGCACTTCCCTGCATGGTTACAGTGGAAGGGCCATCTCAAATCTCTTCTACTTGGCATATCTTCAAAGAAATTCTCAACATGAGAGAAGCTTAGTGGAGGTTTGAGTTTCCTTTAAAGTGAATATTAGGAGAGCGCTATGAGGTTGTCTTACTTTGAAGGCAATCTAGTCCTCTATACAGAACAGAAAGAACAATGGGTAATTTTCAGTGATTTCTCTCAAAGTATATACCTGCCATGTGCCTTGTGGTCACATATGGGTACCTGCCACCATTAGTGCTAATTAATATATCATAATTGCAAAAATAGACCCTGAATAATGCTCCGTGTTGCATATGTGTAGCTGTTGATATTATAGAAGACTAAATTCTTTCATAAAGCAGCTAGTCCATCCCACTGCAACGATCTTCAGCTTGGAAATTAAATTCCCTTCGACCAGATTACTATAATTATCTACCTCACAGTGAAGGGTGAGCAGAGGATTAAGGTCTGTTTAAAAATAACCGCCATCCAATATATTTGGTCTCAATAAATGAAAGCTGAAGAGCAGACATTTTCTCAGTGGAGTGATTTAGATTTTTTTTCCTCGCCTCTTCTGCCTTCTCTTTTCTTCCCTGTATGTTAATCTGCTTTGATAATTCAGCAGTGAATGCATTGCGCTTGGTGGGAGACCGTCTTACAGTCAGGCAGAAATCAAAGCGGGGAAAATGCTGTTATTCAAGTGGCAGTCAACTATTCTGTAAAAAGTGGATCTACACTGTACACAAAGTGTTGCATAAAGGCCCAGATGTACCAATAGGATGACAAATACTCATGAGCCATATATTATATGGTCACTTGGGATTTACAATGTTGGATTAAGATTGTTGGATTCTAAATATCACTGCCTCCTTTTTTAAGGTGGTTGAGGACATGTTAACTTATTTCATATACCAAGCCTTTTGCTGAACAGACTAGTTGTGGTTGTGTTAGGTAAAGGACTGTGTTAGCACTTTCTGATGGCTGATTGATTGCGTGTAGCCGGTGTTGACAGGATGCAGATGGCAGTCCATCATGTTTTTCTTTCATTATTTGTTCGTGGTGAGAAGTTTCAGCTGGCATGCTAATAAGCTGTTACAAATTGGTGCTGTGTCAGAAATTAGTATCTCCTCAAAAACATGTTTCCGAATTAGTTTGCCCTTGTTTGTCCTCGCTATCTGTTTCCTCTTTTGTATCTTTGGTGCCGACACGACGCCACAATCACAAACAAGTGTGATATTTGCTCATTTGAAATTCTATTCAGTCTTATTCCAATCTTATCTTTAAAGAAAAAAAAAACTGCATCTACAGATGAAAATGAACAAAGCCATGAATACACAAACTGACACCGGAGACATTTAATGGGGAGACAAAACCTTTACTACTGATTGTCTTGCTTTCTTTTCATGGCTTTTTGTGATATAACATATTTAGTATACCTAATGCTTGGCCTAATGTCACTATAGTGATGACTATAACATTTAAATTAAGTTAAGAAGTACATGAAATTATGGCATTCAATCAGGGCATTAGGTTAACCTGAAAAGTGCAACAGTTGTTAAATGACAGGCATTAACCGGCCCATTGTCACAACAGTGATGGGCCACGTGCATTTTCAAACTTACCCTGAGTTGAAATGGCCTTGGGTTATCTTTACGTGTTTGATATTATTTATATTAAATTGCCCTGGTTACCCTGAGGCAAAGCTGTCCAGCCACTGTGATGCTGATTATTGCTCATCTGAGGTACTGTAGCTTGTTATTCAACCCTTTCATGTAAAATTGTTTGAATCAGCCATGTAGCCACTTGACACCAAGCTATTTGTCTTTGCATTTGTTAACAAATGTGTACTTTGTCCTCTTAATTATTCATGATGCTAGAAAAATATATGAATGAATTTTATGACTGCAGTTTATGTCAGTCAGCTGTAGGCTTACAGTCGCCATATACAGTATAATATTGTGCTGGAGACATATTAAATTCCCCACTGACTTTAGAAATGCATCAGATGCTAGCTGATAAGAACATGACAGCTACAGGTTGACCACCTTAATCTTTAAAGCTCTAAAATGATTTGTCACTGGATTGGCATTATTACAAAACTAAATAATTTAATCCTAATTATTACCAGACTTCCTGAGAACAAGTAATACGCTGGTCTTCGAGGAATAAGTGCATCTCCAAATGCTTGAACATGCATTGTGTTTAGATGGTGCCACTTTTATGAATAACCGACTCAGGAGGTCAATATTAATCTAACCATAACCCCCCACTTTTTTTTTGATAAATGGTAATTGAAAACTGACACTAGCTTATTTATTTAGCAGATTTGGAGCAATTTTAGCATTCTGTGAGGTTGTGTTTCTGGATACCTGCTGTTGCTTTTGGTCTCCTGCATATAATGTTTTTCTTTTTCGCTCCTATGTCCACATAGCTGCTAAAATTCATTATTGTTTTTGTTCTACTTGGTAGGTCAGTGTTATTGTTTGATTTTTGTGTGTCTAAAACAGTTGCCAGCTGTGATTTAAAACTATCTTCAAGACGGAAAATCAAAACTCAGAGAATTAATTTTGATATCAGTCAGCAACACCTTAAACTATTACAACAACAGGCATTAGATGAAGCTGTCAGGACAAAATGTTACCATGTGTTACTAAAACTATTGACTCTTTTTTCCCTTTTTGTGTGTTTCCATTGTGCACAGTCTTTTGAATCAGAGTCAGAAACTTTTTATAACTAAAAATACTTGGGAATGTTTTGTTATGCAGGCGGAAAAAAAAAGACAAAATCATGAAAACATGACGCCATTTTCTGTACACTTGTTGCATTAAGTGCCTAAGGGAGTTGAAGTGTGTCCCATCATGCATGGGTGAGAACCACCATGGACAGGCTGCCAGTCTATCACAGTGCTAACACATATAGACAGAGAAACACATTCGCACCTACAGGCACTTTAGAGTCTCTAGGTCACCTAACATGACCTAACGCCTTTGGACTGCATGCGGAAACTGAAGCACATGGAAGAAGCTCATGCAGACATGTGGAAAATACACAAAAATGCAGTTTATATATTAGCACCATCAGTGTAAAAAAAGCACACAGTAATTCTCTGCTTGTATGACTCAGTATTACATCCATTTTCCTACTATTTAAGACACATATTTGTGTTTTTTTCTTCTTACCGTAAGAGCACATGGAGGACATTGTCTTTCTTGGTCTCTGTCTGCATATCTGCAGCTCCAGTGCACCTTAATCCTAGAGCTTTTTTTCACTCTCTTTCCTCGAAGCACCTTTCTCCTTCTCCCACACTCCCCTGAGAACCACTATCTGCCTTCCTCTATCCTGGAGCATTTCTCTGTCTCCTTCTCATTCTCTACTCTCATCACTAAATAATTCCTTACAGAAGGAAATCTAATCAAATCTCAGTGAGAGTGAGAAAAGCAGAGATGGGAAGAAATTGTGTGTGTGTGAATCAGACTTGGGAGAAGGGGGTAGAAAGAAAAGAAAGAAAAAAGAGAGAGACGGAATCAGAAAGCAACATTGGCAGTGTGTGAGGGGGTTGTAGAGTGAGCGAACCGCAAGTGCATTAGCAGTCAGAGCACTTAGTGTGAGGAATCCATTCATTATTCATTAGCTAATTCACCATGTATAGTAATTAAAATCAGAGCCCGCTCCAAAATGGAAAGAACTATGATAGACTGGTTTTCTATGTACAATATTTAAAAGAGCTGTTTTTTAGTACTGGTGGCTTCAGGCTTTTATAAATCATGCTTACATGCAGGCTGCAACTAGGTGTCAGGACTCTCCTGGTGCATTTAAGGACACAGGGTGACATCTGTCTGAGGTGAGAATGCATCCCAAATAGAAATATGTAAATGTGTTGCATAAGATACCCACACAAAAAAAGTATATCTATGAACAGATGACTCCATGTTTATTATAAACTCTTTACTGCATCTGAGTTATAAATTCAACATTTCTCAAGACTCGATAGAAAACACAGAGCTCCATTAAAAAAACAACTTTTCTTTTTTTGTGTTTTTTTTTGGACGTTGAAAGCGCTACAAGATCAAAATAATGTCATGTCAATTAATAGCAGACTGAAATAGGGCATGCTGATCATTCCCCAGCTCAGTCTGCGTGGGAGTGGAAAAAGAAAAAAAAAGTTTGAGCTATATTTGGACAACAAAGTTGCTTGTTTTGGCCTCGTTCTGACAGCAGTGGTAAAGGTTGAAGTCAAAATAATTCTACAGTACGTGTGGGTCTGTGAAGTGCCTGTTTATTCCAAGCTTAAGACTAATTGTCTCTCTGGCAGGTGTTTAAGATCAGCGGGCATGACCTCGAGCCTCTTTTTTCTTATTATTAGCTGTTGACTACATTTAAAAACCTTGCTGTGGGTAGCTCGTGCAAGTGTATGCGTGCGCATTCCTCAAACTCCTCAATTATGAGACCAGACTGATCGAGTGTGACAATCGATGCAGAGTCTTATCAGAATATTAATGCGCAAGCCCCATACCATTGCTAAAGTCTGTGTATCTATATCCATGCATACCGTGTGTTTGTAAATCAGTAATAATGACACTAATTAATAATAACTTACCACAAATCCAGTCTAAATGAAAGTGATCAACAATCTCTGACTGTTGAGCAATGCTGGGAGTATTACATTCCAAAGTGATGCATTTCTGTAATCACCTTACATTTGTTTGAAATGCAGTCATTTAATGCTCCAACCACAAATATGTTGCTACTTGAACTAGATAAGTTCTTCAATTATCTGTATGATGCGGGGTAGAAACAAATGATCTCACATGCCTATTTATGCCCACTTGCAGATCATTTGCTTGACCGAGCGATCTACAACTGCCGAGGATTGACAGCGGTACAGCGTTAATTCTAATTCATTGCATGAAGGGACAAGATTCTGCCAGTGAAGACCAAACTGTGACGCTCAGTCCAGAAACAATCCACATTTATGTGCTATGAAAATATGGTCTGTAAAAAGCGACATTGTAATTTCTTTTATACACTCTGTTGCAAAGCTAGCAGTGAGACACCATGGGACCCACATTAATGCTCAAGCTGGGCCCAACCAACAGCATTACTGTGGCCCCTCAGCGGACTTCTACTGATATACCTCAACTGTAAGTTACATTAATTGATACAATTTGCTTTCAAAAAACTTGAACATCCATATCACCTGTAAGTTACTGTAGTACATGCTCGATTTAATTAATCAGCACACAGTAGTTTAGCGCTTCTGCAGCCATTGTGGTAACCAGCATGACTGATGAGGACACTTAGCAGATGGGCCTGTGCAGGTCAGACTTTGGGAAGTACCCCTCATGTCTCTCTGAAACTAAAGGGAGGCCATTCATCTGTTTGTGCAGCTAGTTTTAAAACATGACCCTGCTCGAAAATTGCAAAACAAATGAAAATGTATTGAGGATATCATGCACTCACAGTCAGCTGCAGTAGTGTGTGGTTATTCCACTTCTGCACTTAGAGAAAATCTCTCTTCTGTTTGCTTCCAGCTTTGCCTCTGTAATCGAAGGAAGATATTTATGCACTTTTATAACTCTGCCTAGATTTATCAGAGAGTGCACTATGAGTGTATGGTTGTAATTTTGCATAGCGTGCACAAGTGTAAGTGTTTTATTTATTTTATTTTTTTGGAATAGCAAAGTGACTTGAGCTGAATGCCCTGCTTGGTTACCTGTTTAGTTCATATGGTCTGCTGCCCAACCTGCCAACAAAGCAAGCAGATTAGTCCTGATGTGCAACAGGTCACTACTGCAGAGATGACGGCCCATACTCACTCTCACTGTAGAACAACTTTAAATGAGTTTTTGCTGTGAAGTGCCCTACTGGCTGTTTATCACTGTCTTTGCTGTCAGCTTTATGCTAATACTTGAACAGGCTACTAAAAGAACCATTTTTTGAATGTTCTCCTTTTGAGGAGAGGGATCTGTGCAGATGTGTGGGCATATGAAAAGCGCAGTGTTAAACTGTTAACTGGCAAGCACACAAATGATGATGCTAAGTAATGCAAAAGTAATATAACTAGTGTAATAAATTACTTTTGTTAGTAAAAAAAGAAAAAAAGGTAATGTGTGTAATGTAATATTTCTTTGGACCCCAGCACTTGTTAAAAGATGACAGAATTTAAAGTCATTTCAGTATGTGTTGTTTGCTACTGACACCTTATGCATACATTAGTGATTCATTGTATATCCGGGTCATGAAAACATTAACATTTGGCATTAAAGCACTTAGTAGTTATTGGCTATAGGTCCTAATAATTTGTTTCTAATCACTTTAAAAGCCCAAACACAATAAAAGTGTCCCAAAAGAAAAACCTCAGTCAGAATAGGAATAGTTTAATCTCAAATGTACATCCTTGCTGCCTTATTGTAAAGGCTACAGGGACGTATGCTTCTGCCCTTTACTCAAAAGTAGTAGCTTCTTATCTAAACTGCTCCTCTGTTGAGTTTTAAATACAAACTCTCATCAAATTAAGAGTGACACGAGAGCGACAACGACTGCACTCAACGGGCGATAGATATCTTCAGGGAGTTGACCAGACAGAGATAAGAAGATGAAAATGAATCAGAACATATTCATCACTTTTGCGCACAGTGCACCTTTCCGCTGTAGTGCATGTCTATCCATCCATGTAAACACCAGACAACAGTTAATAATATTGGTCACCTGAAATAATAAATCAGATTGGAGGAAGAAAAAGTGTCTATTGAACCGTAGATCTTGTAAAAAAAAAACCCCACAAATTAGAAATGGTCCAGCGAAATGAAATAAAGATTACAAGCTTATGCTTCCCTCAGGCCAGAAGCGGCAGCTAGTTTGGAACAGGGAGAAAGACCGAGCACCTGCGGCAACGGGACAAAGGATAAGGATGGGGATACATGAATTGCTAAACATGGAAATGACTGTGTGGAATCCAAAAGTGGAGGACTCGCGTTGAGTTTCGTAGATGAAAAGCACTTGAGGATGAGACGGGACATTGAGGAACAAACAAGGCTAGTCCCTTTTGTTTTTTTGGACAAAGCCATGATCATTTATCACCGCCAAAGCTGCTGCCAAAATAAAATGGAAGGAAAAAAAAACAAAACAAAAAAGTCATCACATTTAGACACATAAAATGTTTCAGAAACAATTTAGCATCAATAACAGCAGTTTGTGTGTGGAGGCATCATAGATCTGTATCATGGACCATGCTATTTCATTATTACAGTGATGACAGGTGTCACATCTTAAATCCTGAGCAGCCTCCAACCTTCACCGCTGTCATTAGTGTCATCACCACCACCACTCGACCTGACAGGCAGCAGAGACACAGCAGACCTTTGTTTGTTTGTACTGTGCATGTATGTGTGTGTGTGTGTGGGTGTGGGTGTGTGTGAACGCACTTTTACAAACTGCTCAATTCTGCTCTTTACAAATTGTTCTGGAGTGAGGATATGACTGCCACACAGAACGTCTTCGTCGTGTATCTGATGACATGATAATAGAGAAGGTCGAGATGAAATCACAAAAAAGCCAGGATCTGTACAAATCTAATGGTCAGAGCCTTTTAGTGATGTGATACAGCATTTCCAGTATGCTGTCGACAAAACAAACAATACAATTGCTCTTGTTTAGCTGTAAATGTTTTTTTAAGACTATGGCTAAATGGAAAAAAAGCCTAATACGGAGCTTGATGGCAATCCCAAGTTCTACTAACAAAAAGTAGCTGTGGCTAACTAGAAGCTGCTAATATGAGCACAGAGTAACTGCTTTGACTATTACACTGTAGAAAAAAATTGCAAACCAGTTTGTTTTTTTTCCTTTTATGAAGATTTCATGGGATTTTAAAAGGCTAACTGGTTTCCTTTTGTATATTTGGAAACAGGTTTGTGCTGGCCGCTGTGAACCCTACTGAACACAGAACTGAGTTAGCAAACATGCGTCTTCTGAACATGTGAAAAATGTTATTTGTTATTTAATACATGGAGATCATAGGTGATATTGTGCATCATCAGTAATCACTAATAGCAATAATAGAATGTGTAGTTTCAAAGCTTGGATGGAAACAGCTAGTTGTGTTTTACGGTACACAAATATGTTACCACAGAATAACAGGCAAAACTTCATGATGTGCACGATGCCCCATACTTTTGAAATTTCATAATCAATTAATCTGAAGATTTTTTAACGTATACTTATATATTTATGTTGTTTAAATTGTTACATATCCAAGGGCAAGGGACCACTAGGAAAAACTGTGTATGAAAGCTGTTTTGCTGGAGGTTGCAGGCAGTCGCTAAGTGCAACTGGTTGCAAAGAAAGTGGGGCACCAAACACCTCTGTGTGATTGCTTTGGCCACTACCAGGTTGCTGCGGTTGCCCGTAGTTTGTGTGGAAGACAACTACTTGCCTGAAAATACTTGCTAACTCCTTTCAGTTTTTGGTTTGTGTCAAACTTTTTGCAGTTTCACTACTGCTGGGAGAATAGTTGGCATCTTCCATGAAAACTACAGGCGACTGTGGCAATTTGCTAGTAACTAAAGCAACTGCAAGGAGGATTCAGTGTCGCACCATATACCTCTCTGCAACTAGTTTCCCCTAGCACAATCAAGTAATTCCTAATAACCATTCACCAGTCAGTCAAGGAATACACAATTTTCCCTTGTGATAGTGGCTGGCAGATGGTTGCCAACCAGTCTCTAGGGGCTGTGTGCTTGAAGTCTAAGAGAAATAAAAATATACCGGATTAACAAAATGTTTCAGGAACAAATGTCACTTTTTTGTATTCTAAGAGTTCAGCAGCTCTTGGGCTATACTGCAGTGAAAGTTCAACACAGCTGAATTTTGACTGCTGCCTGTTGTTATGACTGCATGCACAGACAACAGAAGGTAGCATCAAAACTCCAGCAGGCAGAAAATGCAAAATGGAGGAAAAATATTAAAAAAATATTGTAATTTCATCTGTCGGAAGTCACTGTAATAAACAAAATAAGTTTGAATTTCTATCAAGACTTCAGAAGGAAAACCTTTCTCGGAAATAGGTTTCCATCCAAGTAGACACTTGAGGTGTGTGTTTTGCTACTCTTATCACTTGCTCAAAGCAGGCAGTTTGTATAAATGCAGCTTAGATTTGTTATGTGTTCTTTACAGTACCTTCCACTATATTAAAGCTTTGAAACTACCGAGGGAAAGAGGCACAGAAAGCAGAATGACAGCCCACTGAAAGTTTTGCAGACGCTGCTTATTTTGCACGGTTCTGATTGCCTTCCTCACTGAACCAAGCAAAAGCAGAGCAATGCATGCCACGTCCTGTGTGAAAGCAGCTTTACGGTTATGTAATAATTAAAGTACTGTTTCTGCCTGACACATTGCATTGACGCATTTTGGATTTATTTTTATTTGTCTTCTTTTTTCTTTAATTGTACACCTCAGTCCATAACTGAGAAGAAACAAAGTATTTACAGCCTGCTATTGTCTGTTTTATAGCAGTTCACATCCTGCGTTCACAAATGCTTAATGTTGTCATAATATATGTTCGCTGTTTCTACAATGAATGTACCCAGACTTCAGTCATAATTTGAACTAGCTAGCGTTTGAGTGAATGTAAGAAAAAGGGAAAGCAAAAGATGTTGGCTGAAGTCGATATTGCTCCTCTCCCCGTCGTGGTGTAAAAGTGGATGTTCATCCCCTGAATACAGATGGCATTACACAAGCAATCCTCTAAATGACTGAGACAAGCTAACATGCTGGTGTCTGAAATGGCCTTTATCTATCTACAGTGCCTTTGCAATGCCAAAACACCTTTGTTAATCTCACAGCCAAAAGCCTAAGCTGTGGTTCAGAAGACATTTCATATAACCTTTTACTAACGCTTAGTTCTTCAGTAAATGTGTCACATTGGTTTTCCTATTAGCTGTGATGTCAGCGAGACGAGGGCACAAGCAGTAACTTATGTAGAAAATTGGAGAAACTCTTTGAAGCTGCCTAGAGGTAGTCTGCACTGAACAATCAATGCCTAATGGAAAATATTGCTTGAATGCGCAATCGTCCTAATAAAATTGAATTTTGGTCCACTGTCTTTCCTCTGGTCCCCTCCCTCGTGCTTTGGTGGTAGACCGGCCTGAACTTATGACAATTAACCTTGAACACCGTGGGGAAAAGCAGAGGGAAGAGCCCACAAGATTTTCAATAATTGAATTATCCCTCCTGTTGCACATCTTTTAGTCCACTGCCACATCCTCTGCCTATGATAGATTAGGTCTTTGTTGTGTAAAATCCAATTCACTGTATCTTACAACATCTCCATCTTGCAATTTAGAGACTGTGTCCGTACAAAGATGCATACGAATATGCTGCTACTCTATAATTCAATAAATCGGATGCATTAAGTGAGGTGTTATCCGTCGCACAATTGGTTCCGAACCTTTTTTCATGTAACGTACCCAAACCATCTTTCATGTCCAAGCTATCTTTCGTGTTCGCGTGTTTCAACCGAACACATTTTTAACCTGTATCTGCACTAATTTCTACAGCTGTAGTGTTTTTCCAATGCTCTTAACAGCTTTTTATCACAAGACACTTGGACCGGTTAACCCATTTAACCATCACGTTCCGCTAACAATTTGCATTGTTAGCTAACAATTCAGCTGTTGGTCATATCTTTGACAAAACAGCAAAAATTTCATAATTTTAGCTAGATAATGCATTTCAGCCATTCATTATTATGTTTATTCAACAAATTATGTATTCTCTATTCTACAGGGTGGGCCATTTATATGGATACACCGTAATAACATGGGAATGGTTGGTGATATTAAAGTCCTGTTTGTGGCACATTAGTATATGTGAGGTGGCAAACTACTCAAGATGGGTGGTGACCATGGTGGCCATTTAGAAGTTGGCCATCTTGGATACAACTTTTGTTTTTTCAATAGGAAGAGGGCCATGTGACACATCAAACTTATTGGTAATGTCACAAGAAAAACAATGGTGTGCTTGGTTTCAACGTAACTTTATTCTTTCATGAGTTATTTACAAGTTTCTCTTTGTTCACAGCCATTGACATGTCGAAGAGATTAACACGTGAGGAGCGGATCGAAATTGTGTTGATATCTGGTGAACGCAGTAACCGGGTCATTGCAGCAGATTTCAATGCAAGACA
>VUQG01001746.1:0-16195 GCA_015106755.1 Etia nguti | reverse complement strand
TAAAATATTGATCTTGGCCCCTCACAAAAAGAGGAATCCTGTACAGCTCCCGTTGGAAACGGAGCAAATCAGCTGGGTCGGTACAGAGGTCTCAATTAACCACTGTTCACAAAGAAAAAATAAGTATTCCCTGACTGTTTTCTGGTGCTAGTGGTTGCTGGAGGTTGTTGGTAGTCGCTGTGAAATTAGTTGCTAAAGTACCATTCATGTAGACCAAGTGACCGGTCAGTGACCCCCCCTGCTAATCACTGGTTGAAAACTTCTTGCAATTACTTTTGTTGCAAGCAGGTTGACACTGACTCATATGCAAATACTACTCTACAAACATAAACTGTGGAAAGTGCAACACAAAGGAAACAGGGAATTTTTGCCTTCGAAGTGAAAGTAGTGACTCAGCAATAGTAAAACTTTTTAAAATGTGTCTTCCACTTGGCTAGTTTTTAGAGTTCGCAGACAAGTTAGCGTCTTCCATGCAAACTACAGGTAATCGTGAAAATGTGCTGCAGGAGGTTTTTAGTGCAGCACCGTCTTTGTGGTCAGTTTCACCAAGCAAAGATAATCAACCTCCAGAAACCACTTTCCAAACAGTCAGGGACAACTCTTGACCAGTTTGCAAACGACGACCCTGCGAGAAGCCTCTTTAAGGTAAGTTTGAGGCACATCTGCACTCTCTTCACATGTGAAAACTTTGCCCGCATTTTATATCTATTTGCTAAGAATAATTCACAAACACCACAGTCAAGCGGATAGTTTCATAACTACCTGAGATCACAGTCTGCAAAGGTGGAGGGATGAAAACAGACCTCCTATTCAACTAGATGTACTGTTCCACCTCTGTCTGTGCAGCGAATTGTCATTACTGACATCTGACTTCCTGAGTGTATATGTATCCCACTGGTTTGATGAAAGACAAGTAATGTAATGCCACTCCTCCAGAAGGATGACATCTTCATAACTTGGATGGCTTGCAATTGTCAAAGAGCATTTGAAGTCTGAGAACTTTTAGGATGTCGCGCCTTTGAATTTTCTACCCAGCAGACATTTTGTCCTGAAATGTTCCTTCCTGATTTGTACCCTCATCTCTGATGATCACTAATGTCAACTGTGAATTTGAACCTGCCTGTGCTCCAGAGTTTAGAGTCCTTCAGTCCTTTGTGGATATTGCTTTGCAGTAACCAGCATTTAGTATTACTCTGGGCATTTGCTGCTGTTCTCTTCATCACGACCCGCCCCCCCTCTGGTGGCATCTGCTTGACTCTCAGTTCTCATCATCTTTGCAACTCTTTTCAGCAGCATATTGCACTTTATACAATAATGGCTGAACTGAGGACTGTGATAAAATGTTGTTGTCCATGAAATATTCAACACTGGCATTCAACTCTTCACCCAGTTTGGCAACGTTTTTTGGAAATAACATGGGTGAAATGAGTTTTTGGCCTACACACAATCCTTTTCTAAGGCTGTTAGTGCTGGCTAAAAGGAGATCCAAATTCACGACCATCTAACAATCACAGATAAAGTAACACAAAAACACCCCACCACATGTTTATGTTTATATGCTCATGAATATATGCCAATCATCTAACTTTAGTACTTTTTGTTACATGATCTTAAAACAATGAACAATTATTATTCACTCTTCCACCAGAAAACCTGTTACCCTTCAAAATTTGTTGAATGTGCTCTAATTAAGCGCTTCTATTGAGTGTGTTTCAACTGGAATTCATCTACAAATGCCACATAAACAGCTCTACAGTATATGAAAACGCCAGGTTATAAAAGATGATATACACAAGGTGGATTTACTAGAATTCTAGAACCAGTCTGTACCTTGTGCTGTCATACTTGCTGTGATCATGTAGTGCTTGATGTGTGATGCATTTCGATAAAATAAAATTATCCGGATAAACCTCAGTGAGAAAATGGTCTCACAAGTAGTATAGAAAAATAAAAAATACTTCTATTATCACTATTATCATTATTGTCTATGCTACATGTGTTTTTCTCTTGTGTTCCTGTGTTTTTTATGTAGTTTCTTTGCATCCGTTTTGCACTTGAATGCTTAAATGCTACAAAAAACTAGTTTTCCCCTCGTAACAACTCTGTCTGTGGTGATTTTTTTCTTTATAACTCATCCACGTGGATAGTTAGGGGTGTGGCCACATTGATTCATACATGTCTCCAGAGGGGTGATTTTTTTTTTTGTTTGTTTGAACTCATTCACCTTGATAATGTAGTTAGAGTTTATAGCTACTCAAGTTAGTAGAGTTCAGAGACTCAGCTATCTGCACTTAGCACTAATTAGCAGGGACAAGTGTTGGTGTGCTGCACCCATCCAGTTTATGGATGTAGCCTCCTAACCTAGCGTGATAGTGTTAGCTCAAAATTTGGCGCTCCAACGTCTTCTCAAAATGTGGTCATATTCGGCTTCAGAAAGCGAACACGGCAACAGGAAAATTGCTAATGCTAAAGCTTTAAAATGCGGTATCTAACACCAGTGGCTCTGTCCAGCTCTAATATTAAAATTTGGATTAAAGTTTTCCATTTGTTGCTATTCGCCTGAGCTTGTTTGCTTTTAGTTCCCTTCTCTGATATGTCATAATGAATATCAAGCTAAAAATGAATGCATGTGGTCACTCTGACCTGCAGGACATGAAGTCTCCTTTTTAATCGCAGTTCAGCATATTAGTATATTCATTGGGGGTAAAAATACAGTGGTGTTTTACAGGTTCCTCTGACCTTAGTATTACATCCTTGCCAGTGTAATGTGTATTAAGTACGATTAAAATGAAAAATACTGCGATTCTGACATGACAGACACACAGTGCTGGCTGAAGGAACATGTCCCAGCCTTGTCTCACCTGCCCTTTTCTCTGCTGTACTGTCAAAATATCTAGTTAAACAGGACGGCACACACACTAACTTGGCCTCAGCTTGACTGTTACCTGAGGAATAATTAAATAAATATGTATTAAGGTTTAATGTAATGACACATCACTATTTTACATGTCTAATTATAAAAAAAATGCAGCTGTGAATGTGTCTCCAAAATGTGTGATTAGAAATCCCCCAATTTTTATTTTTTACATATTATAACTGAATATATTTATCATGTTACACTGGTAATAAGAAAATCATTGTACAAGAACACTTTCAAGAAGACAAGGCGGAGAAAATGACAAAACGCAGGTCGCAGCAGCAGGGTACAGTAGCCATCTAATGGTACAAGACAGGTCAAGACAGATTACACAGAACATGACACCTGATGATCTATTGCACCCTGATACTTTTTTTTGAAAAGTGCCTTTCAAGAGGTATGGCCTTGAGAAACTTCTCTCATCTATACTACAACACCGAGATTAGTTACTGAGATGTGTGAAAAAAGGGTTTTCTCTTATAGATCGTGGCTCATCAGCGTCATTAATTTTCATGGTGACCAATGGCAAAGACTGATGATGGAGGGTAAACTGGGCCACCTGGAAACAGGTGCTTTCTGTGCTGGTGGATAGCGTCCTGTCAGGTAAAAAAAAAAGCAGTCACTCTGAATTCATTCCTCCAGCTGTTTGAGCAACGTTAAAAATAGATAACACTTTTGTTTCAGTCTGCAACGCCGAAATGTGTTCGTGTTAAGGAATTATCTTGTGCACAAAATCCAGCAGAACAGCAAAATGCCATTGCCACAAGCTTATTTTGTGAACTGACTTAGAAACGAGTTACTTTACGAGTGAGCCGACCGAGCTAATATCTAATAGCTCTAAATGCTGCCGTTGTCAGAGAGGACATTAATAAGGAGGGGAACTAGATGAAAACACAGACGGGAGGATCGCCGAGAAAAAATACATCGGTAAAAAATTTAAGTGGAGGAACCAAGAAGAGAAAAAGATGGACTCTCTGGCGGATGGAGAGCAACGAAAAGACAAAGAACCGCGAGACGAAACATATATAAGGGAGTGTGAAGGGGGCAGTCTGGTGACAGAGAAGGATGGCAGCAGCAGTGGAAGAGCAAAGTTTGTACACGAGATAGAGAGAGAAGAAAGGAGGATGTGACAATCAGGAAGCAACTGTGGTCATGCAAGAAATACATACATCATCCTGATAGAAGAGAGAGACACAGATAGGGAACTGTTTAACCCAGCACAATGATGCTTTCCACTCAAGAGGGGTTGACATTTATCAAGCACAATGCTGAAAGACCCGAGGACATTAGTGACTGATAATACCGTGTATTTCAGCGAACGAGATCCTTTTAAGGACATTTAGGACATTGTCTCGTCAGTCTTCTTAGCTTGGAAAAATCCTGTTGGCATTTGTTCGTGGCGCTGCCGGGTGTGATAATAGAAAGGTTGTGCCATTCTTACAAGCACAAGGACAGCAGACTGTAGCACTTGAGGCCAGAATAGCCAAAATCACCCGGTTGTTTGTGCTTTTCAGGCCTCAATGAGGCACTTCACCCCCTGGAAACACGGTCATGTCATAAAACTGGGCTGTCTATGTAGTGGAACAATTTTTAATAATCATTTAAAATATTAGTTTTTAAAAGTGTAGTCTATGACCAGAGAAAGCACAGGAAAAGAATTGCTATCACTTAAAAGGGGGAAAGTCTTGCGTCAGCTAAAATCATTTGCAGTCTGTTGCTTTCAAAGCAGCCGCCAGACCTTAACTTGTGGTAAGTTTGAGCACTGCGTGTGTTGAAAAACAAGAAAGCAGAGGTGCTTATTTGAAATAGAAACCAGACTATAAAATTCTTAAAAATTCCTATTTTGAATGCACAGGAAAAAAGCTGTAAATACACTTTTTTTTTAATTATAAAAGTGTGATGGAAATCAGTGAAGCTGCCCTTGGATTTCCACTCCAAGTAAGTGTCCAACATTTCATTTCACTGTCATAGGGTTAGAAATTTTTACATCGTTAACACGAGTTCCAGTTAAATCTGTGGAAAATGCTTGAGGTTGAAAATCTCTGGAAAGAAAGCCAACGAGAAGGAAACAGCAGCAGCAGCGAACATCAGCTGTTGTCGTATTTGGCCCAAACGGGTCTTGTTTAAGTCAAAGAATAATGATGAGACCATCAAGAAGGTTTAAACTACACTCAAGTGACCTATTTTGAAATTTATTCACACCACACAGTTTGGAAAGCTGGATTCTGTGAATCTTTATCTTCTTTTCCCCACACAGAACAATTCAATCAGCAGTTTCTACACAGTGTAATCAGTACTTTCTGGGGAGACAGAATGGGTCAACGCATGACCTTTCTGTTGTGGGACGGCCTCCCTGATGGTCAGGCGGGACTTTTATTAAATGCCGAGACAAAATGTAAGTGGGAAATGCTGAGTTCTGTTTTTCTTTGCGCTTGTTGTTTTCATTGTCTCTCTCACTTCAAACATATGGCCGCAGGGATCTAATTAAGGCAGCCCCAGTGTTTCCTCTGAGTTAAATCTGTAACTTTAAGGTAATCGTCACAGATGCAATCAAATGCGCTGGCTTTAGCTGAACAGCCTTGACTCCCAAATACATTTTCCTCATTATCTGTGTACAGTGAGGTACACGTCTACACTTGGGTGTTACCTCTACTGGGAACTGGGGTGGTCTGCTCCCCTCATGTTTGTGCTTTAACTTTGAGTTTTCTCTGTAAGTATAAGTTGCCTTCACTTACTGCAGGCATACAAAAAATATATATATATATAAATAAATTTGCCCTCATAAACACAAAGTAACAATTTTGAATAAAATGCAACTGAAATACATAAAATAAATCGGGTTTATTTATTAAACTGAATGTATCAAGTCAATTTTATTTGACCAGTTTCTTATGAAGTTACGTAACAAGTTACATGGAAAATTTACATTTTTTAAATTTTAATGATTTAATGTTAACATTTTGGGAATAAATACTTCTTAGACGATAGTACAGTTGTACAAAACAATTATGTACTACTATTAATACTAATATGCAGACTTTTTACATCTTAAACATAGATAATACTTTCCGTGTTCGTGAGTCCACTAGGGTCCCAGTGACAGTCTATGTGGACGTCTGCGGACCTACTTGGTTTTTGTGAGTCGCCCATAGAGAATTTACATTAATATACACCAACTGCACTTGCTACCCAGGTGGTGGGCTTTAAGCATACATTTTATTTTATTATTTTAACAGGAAGGACTCCTCGACCTTCGGGTTTACAACTGTCCGTGTCCGCAACAGAGTATAATTTAGGCTTTAACGCATTAAAATAACAAATCAGCATTAAAACCTTTGAAAATGTTCTACAAACAACTAAAGTAGTTTTTCTCCTGTAGCTGTCTAAAATCTAGTAATTTCACACACAATCGCTTCTTAGTTATTATTCTTTAAAGCCATAAAATGCACACTTCCATGGCATTATTTCCTGAATGTTATATGTCACTAAATATACAGATAATCATGGTAAATGTCACTGAAGGCTGTGTCTTACTGACATTTCAAATATACTATTAAAGGCTAATGTGCATTTTACATACTTCTGGAACAAAAGCCTTTCAGTGACCTTTGTTGGTGGATCTTCCTCCTTTTTGTATATCGCTGGTCTTCATCAGACCCGGTAATCTACGTCCTGGCATAATAATGCTTGTTTGATAGTGACTGACATACACGAGGAGCTGTCCCTTTTCTTTGAAGTCTTCTTGACGTGCTGAAGACGCTTTAGCCCTCTTCCTCTCAGGGAAACCTCTGAGACATATTTTGATTATCTCTGACAACATTTTACTTGTAGCTGACTCCACTAAGAGTTTCTATTCATTAGCCCACTTTCTTGTAACAAAAGTACAACTCCGACTGACTCTTCCATTGAAGCTTTGATTATATCCTTGCAAATTATGCTGCCAGCAGTTTAAAAAAAATGTTGGATTCAACTTCTATTCTAACAATGTCATAAATGTAATTGCAGTCAACCTTGCAATGCTTAAGTTTTCAACTGTGATGTGTAGGCTACAAATAATTTTACTAATTTTGGCATGATTTCAGTTTCTTCATCACTTATTAACATCAAATTAGTTTTTACTGTGTTCATTAAAATGCAGCCTTTCCGAGTCTTTTGAAAGTTGCCAATTAGCCCGTATAGTTCTGCTTCAATAAAGCATTTCAGATTACTTTCATTTGGCTTGTACAGAGCGTCTGACCTATTTCTTTTTTAAAGAACAGGTGGAAACTGCTAAATTGGTTTAAAATCTTACTTTATGATCTTTGAACCTGAGGAAATTGAAAATCATTTGCCAAGTAGAAACACACGCAGTACAGTATATACAACAATATCACCTTGCCAGACGCTTTTTTATCGCACAGTTCAAGGCCTAAACATCCCTCTCCTTTTTACATTTATCTCTCAAATGCTCTTTAATCTTCTTCCCTTCATCTGCATCTGTGATTAAAGAGATTTGTGGATTTGGTAGACAGAATAAACAGACACTTGGATTCCTCGCTTGGAAATGCGTTTGTTGGATTTTGAAATGAATTCCAACTCTTGTTTTTTTGTTTTACTCTCCAGCTGCTCTACACAACATCACAAGTTCAACACAATGGCCCTAATATACTACAGGATAGCAGTTAACACTGTAAGCACTGAAAGTGAGTTCATTTCGCCGAGTGACATTTCCAAAATCTCCTTTAGAGAGCCCTAATTTTCACACCGATAAGTAGACAACTCTAACCCACCATGTGAGCCCAGCCTTCCTGAGCTGTAATGAGTTTAAGTCCCTTTCTGGCCAACTGTGCTGTCTCATTGTTTGATAGCAGTGTTATCCACACTCACTTACCCTTTCTCTTAGGCACTACAGGGCCTCAGGGACTCAGCTCGTTCTCTGTGTTTACCAATTCCCACAACCTAGCCAGGACTCTTGGGGCACCTCTTGGAAATTACATTCCATAAGGTCCCCGAGACTATTTGGCTGGGTGGTAATAATTGCAAGGCAGGAAAAATCCTGAAGTGCAACTTTCCACACACACACACACACTAAATGAAATGCTATTGGGTAGATATATGTGATATATACTGGTTTTAACTTCAGCTGGACAGGATGTTGTGTTACTCTGTGGCTCACAAAGAGAACATTGCACTGAAGCAGTGTTTTAAATGTGCGTCAGATTTTTGGAAACGTGTAACCCCCTTTCACGGTTAATTTAAATGACGAAAGAACAAATAAAAGCTCATTTCACACTCACAAGTTCATCGAGATCAAGCTAATAAAATACATCTAAAAGGTGTTTTTTCGAACAAGGAAAAAGTGTCCCTATGGAGCTGACATCAAAGTTGTATGATATTCATAATGCCTTCTGAATATCCAGTGTTGATATCCACAGTAAGAAGCTTTATGATTGGCAAGCACACAGCTGAACTGACAACTTAACAACTTTTAAATTGAAATGATGCAGTAATTAATCACGGGTTGAATTCTTGCACCTGCTTTGCACATGCACACTGAGTGCTCTGCGCTCTTAGCCAGACAAATCTCATTAAATCACACGTCTGTCTAAGGAAGTGGATTTGCAGAGATGTGGTCCTATACCCCTGCAATACGGCGATGATCTGCATATCTGCCAGATGCCTCATGTTTGCTGTACTAGATGAATTTGGCTATAGATAGATGGATAGCATGAAGAACTATTAACATTCAATACAAATGTTTTGCCCTGTGATAGACTGGCGAGCTGTCTAGAATTCATCTCACGGTTTGCCTTTTGACAGCTGGGATGAGCTCCTGTCCCCCAGTGATCCTGAATAGGCCAAAAAGGGATGGATGGAAGAGTTGTGCTTATGACCACCGTAGCTATTCTAAGTCCAATATTCACTTTCATTTTAGCTTACCCTGCCACCTGACTATAAGTATGAGTAACTCCTTGTTTCCTCAGGCAGAGAATAACTATTATGAGCTGTGCTGTGCTTTATTTTGGTGACTACAAGGTTTTGATGGAAATGTCTGACTCTTTACCTTCACTATATCACTATATCTCAGTTTGAAAACTTCCATTAGTACCCTTCTACCTAAAGCATCAATACAGTTACTGCAAATTTCTTCGGCTACACTTCCACGATGTCAATCTCTTCTTCTCAAGGTGCTCCATTGGATTGAAATCAGGTGAATGTGGAGGCCATTTGAATACAATGAACGTAACGTTATGTTCAGAAACCCAATTTGAGTTTATTTGACCTCATGGCATGGCACAAAAAAATCACCCATCAAACTCTCACCATTACAACAGCCTGAATCTTGGCTACAAAGCAGAATGGATTCGTGGTTTCATCTGGATTTTTTTTTGTGGTTTTTTTTAGTGAGTCCATGTAAATTGTAGCCTCCGTTTTCTGATCTTAGCTGACAGGAGTGGCACCTGGTCTTGAGTATTTAAAAGTAGAATGGGAGACAGAGCCTTCAGTTTTCAGGCCACTTTTCTGTGGAACCAGCTCTCGGTTTGGATTCAGGAGGCAGACACCCTCTGTACTTTTAGGATTAGGCTTAAAACTTCGTTTTTGATAAAGCATATAGTTGGGGCTGGATCTTCCCTTAGTTATGCTGCAGTAAGCCTTGCAATAAACCCATGATTCATGGAGTGTTTCTTTTTCACTCACTATGTGTTTATACAGCGCTCTGCATTTCATTTTTAGTTATTATTAATCTCTGGCTCTCTTCCACAGCGTGTCTTAGTCCTGTCTTCCTCCCCTCACCCTCAACCGGTCCTGGCAGATGGCCGCCCCTCCCTGAACCTGGTTCTGCTGGAGATTACTTCCTGGTAAAAAGAGAGTTTTTCCTTCCCACTGTCGCCAAAGCGCTTGTTCAAAAGGAGTCATATGACTGTTACCTTACAATATATAGTGCCTTGAGGCAACTGTTGTGATTTGGCTCTATATAAATAAAATTGAATTGAACTGAAATGAACTGTAGCTCATATGCTTCGAGGTTTGACATTCAAAGATGCTGTTCTGCATACTTTGATTGTAACAAGTGGTTATTTGAGCTACTGTTGCCTTCCTGTCTGCATGAAGCACTGTAGTGATTGTCCCCTGAACTCTGACAACAACGACACTCACTGTGACTACAAGTACTCACATACTGTGACTACTTGTAGGTGAGTATGTGGGTTAAGATTTAAAAAATTAACTCTCACGTCAGCTTTAATGTGGGATGTATACATAACCATTTACAAAAAACTAGAATTATAGGAAGCACTGACCTGATACTCTGCATTTTTAAGGCTGAATAAGTTTTTCCACTACTGTAGACAGTTTAATGGCTAACTTACTCCACCACATTTCCTCACATGAAATGCCAAATGTCTGTCTTTTTGACCTATCTCCCCGCTCTGAAGAACACAATGACTGACTGACAACACGAGCCAAAAGGTGTCAGGGGCGAGGGGCGGGAGGGGGAGGCTGATAGAGCGAAAGGCCATTATTAGACTCATTCTGCATTTTTGGTGGGGAACGTCTCTGGAAATTGGAATTGTGCGACCTGCTAGTGACCGATAGGAGCCCTTTCAGTGAAATAAATAAACCAAAAATAAATAGATAACTTGGGTTATTTTTAAATTAAAACAATCAATCAAAGAGAGGGTGAGGGAAAAAGAAGAAGGCAGAGTGTGCTGAGACTGCCCATTAAGGCAGCGGTGGGGTTGTTATTTCCGCACCTGTGGAAGGACATAACTCAGGCGTGTGAGCAAAGCTGAATATGAATAAAGCCAGACACGCTGGACACTGGCCATTATCTGCAGCCGACACATACGCAGGGCATAAGCCGTCGGGAGTGTTTTAATCTCAATCCAGCGACTGTCTCCTCTTGCTGTAACACGTTACGCTGATGATATACATCATGAATTATGCACAGGGCAGGGTGCTTCGTCTCTATCCTTCAGCCAGCTGAACTTGAGATTCCCGTCATATTTAATCACGTATACGTTAAAATTTTCCAATGAGGAGCACAACACAGCTACTAGAATGAGTTCTGGATTTTGAATGAGGTTTTCTGGGATACTTTTGTGTTTCCCTCTGTGAGGAATGCGTAATCCAGAACAAAGGGTGCTGGGATCAATTTCAGCAGATAAAGCTGCATCTACTTTGCTATAATGGAGTCCCATGTGTGACCTTATCACCTTGTCACACATTCGCCATAACAAGGCGGTTGATGTTATTGTAAACAACTGATATTGTTAGTCCCCTCAGCCTCCTGTCCTCTTCATTCAGCGTGGGCCTAATTAAGGCTGGATTTAGATGGTGGCATTTGGGTTTGTGTGGGCTGAACGATGCTTTCTGGTAAATGACCACATCAACGTGATGATTCCTCACTCTGTCTTACCCCAGCCCCCTCATCCTCATCCTCCACCTTCCTCATATCTTCCCCTCCCTACAGTCTGTCTCCTTCTATTTCCCACCGAGGCTGCGATTCAGCCGGTGATCCATGCAGATGTGAGGGGCCCACACGCTTCGGCCTGTCTAATTGTTATCATATTTTGTCATCTGCGGCCTGTTATTTTAGCCAGCTGTTAGGACGCATATAAATACCCGCTGACGTTTATTGAATGTCAAAGGCCACTGGGCAGCTGATTGATTCTGACCCCTTTTCGGTGATGTCAGAATGTGATTTGTTGCCACATCATGGCAATCTTAAAAAGCTATTTTCTCCGCCAGTGGAAATACTAACTATCACTCTGAGGGGAAAGCAAGACTCGGATAAGTCCAAAATTAAGATTAATGGGCATTTTAGGAAGCCTGCCAGAAACTATGAAGATATTTCTTGGATACATTTAAAATAGAAAAGAGAATGTCACAGACGGCAATAATTAATAGATTTTGGGTAAAACTTTAGAGAAAGGGCAAGGCCTTTGTATTAGCAAAGCTGTGTGTTCAAGCATGTAATAACAGAGAGCTGGAGTTAACAGCACATAAAATAATAGCCCTGAGGATTAGTATCCAGACTTCTCCTGATTTTTCTATATTTTCTTAACTTTCTTTAATTAACATTTGTATATAAAGTTAATACAAATATAAGTGGAAAGATCTAAATAAATAAGTTGAAAAAATCCATGTTACATGTACAACACAGAGTCATGTACTTTAACATTTAACATGCTAACTGAGGCCTGCAGAGTCTCAAATGTAGCTCACAGGGTTTTTGCAGTTTCTCTGAGCATTGCACAATCTTGGGGTGAATTTTCCTGGGATGTACACTCCTGGGACGAATGGCAACTGTCTTCAGTACAGTCAATAATCTTTCGCACTGTACTGAATGTTGGACTTCAAATTGTGCCCTATTCCTTCCAGATTGATGGGCAACAACAATGGCTTCTCTAAGATCTTTACTGGTGTCGTTCCTCCTTGGCATTGTGTTAACCCACATCAATATCACCAAACTAATACAAATTCTGCTTCTATAAAAGGAGTCAATCAACACAATGTGTTTTAGTTAACATGAGGGTATATTTATCTAATTTTTCGACCTGCTAAGGATCAGATGATTTTTATCATGACCTGATACATAACAACTTAGACTTTAAAGAGGATCACATAAACACAGTGCACTCATATTCAGTATTTGAAAAGTGGACTAACAGCATTTATTAGTCATCATTTAGTGAACAATGCACAGCATGGTGTTACAGCAGATCGGTCGGCAAGGTCAGGACTGACATCACAATGGGAGACAAGCCTCACTTGTTATTTACCACTCAATGCTAAACAATTATTCCTGGGCAGACACTGTATGGATAAAGCCTATTTTTAACTGCAAACAGGTTCGATTTGAGTGGCGTCACAACACCCAATTAATGGTCTGACCTATGTATGCCTGTTGAAGCAAACTGTTGTTTTGTCCTCGTACCAAACTTCTCTCGACAATATCGGATTATTTATGAGATCAGTAGGCTTGACTCTGACTTTTTTGGGCAAAGTGGAACTTCACTCAAAATTGAATGCACCAACAAAATATGCTGGTCCTAACCCCTTCCTTGTTACCAGCTGAATTGACCAATAATCTTTTTTGTAGCCATGTTGACTGTGCAGTCAACATCTCTGTACAAAACTTTTATTAAACCGTCAAAGGACAAAATTGGGTTTACTGTAAATACCCATTTTGTGTCCGATCGATCTCTACTTTGTGAGCATGGAAATGGAGAGAGCCAAAGTGAGGTCTGACACGCTGATGATGTTTTCGTTCTAATGGACTGAGTAATAGTTGGGAACTGTCCACTAGATGCTTCAAAGTAACCTTTTGCTGTGATAACAGCCCACTCTCACTTACTCTCAACAAGCTTCATGAAGTAGTCACCTGGAATGCTTTTCCAACAGTGTTGAAGGAGTTTCCTCATATGCGCACAAGGATGCTTTTCTTTTACCTCATCCCAAACCATTTCAAGTGGGTTTAGGTTGAGTGATTGCGGGGGCCAGGCTGTCTGATGCAGCACTCAATCACTCCCCTTTTTTGGTCAGATAGCCCTAACACTGAGGTGACGTTAATTGGCAATTGCTGAGAATGGTAACTGTAACAAACTCTGCAGAAGAGAGAACGTTTGGTCTTCCTTTTCCTTTGGTGGTCTCCATGAGAGGCAGTTACATCTCCATGTTAGATTTAGTTTATGAACTGACTGACCCATAAGTCTTTAAATAATGATGGACTGCTGATTTGCTTTATTGGTTGATTTTTGCCTTATAACCACAGTAAGAGAAAAAAAGCCATTTGCTGCATACAAACGGGACAATACAAGTTACATTTCACCAGCTAAAAAGCAAAAGTTAAATGCTAGCATTGTGTGATTAGTGCAAACAGTTGATATTTTCAACTGTGATGGATTGGTGACCTGTTTGGGGTTTGCCTCAGCTCTGTCCCCCCTGCAACCCTGAATTGGATAAATGGTTAGAAATATGAATGGATGGATAGAGACTGTCTTGTTTTGTGGTTGATACTTTAAATTGAAAAAAAAAAAAGCTGACAGAAGAGACAGTACCATCCATACACATCAGAGAAAGCAAAATTTTAATATCAATATATCAGATTTGGACAATGCAGAGCTAGTTTAACAAAATCCTAACCAGCATGTTAGATGAAGAGTTTCTAAAGCAATCTCTCTAAGCATTGTGGGTGATTCCACTTTTAAAGAACAAAAAAAGTCAGCAAAAGCGTGGCAGGAGGAGCACAAAAAACTTTTTAATTCTCTTCAAGAATATTTTTTGCCTTTTTCGCTTTACTTTAATTCACTATGTGGACAGGTATAGACCCCAAAATACTTCAGATTAGGAAAGAACATGTCTGCGACATTAATCACATGTTTGAAACTCTAATTTTCTAGCCACTGGGAATTTAGTTGCATTTGAAGGCGGCTACACCAGCCCACATTTTACATACACTCATTTATACACAGCTGTGGGTCATAATAACAGCCTGTACAAACAGCCCATGCAGTCATTTTCTGTGCAGGGACAGTGTCCAAATGGTAGGTGACAAAAAGCAATGACCACTTTGGCAGTTTTTTTTTCACTTTCTATGTAGTGCCTGAGCAGTTCAGTTATTAAAGCTTAAATCGATGTGGGTAGGGCATTTATTTTCTGTTTCAGAGGTGATGAAAGGAAGGAAAAAAAAGACCTACCTTGGAATTACTGACAGGCACTTTATGGACAGAGTTCTATCAGGACTTTGGACAGCTTTGTTTCTTCAGCTTCTTGCCCTTGAAAATATCATTAAGGCCAATCAATTGTGCAGCTGGTTGGAAAACATAGGACAACACAAACTCGGGCAAGCTATTACCTGCGCATCCATCCATGTTGTATGTTTTATCACTTCTTCCTACTCTGAGCGGCAATAAAAGGGGATGACCAAATGACATTTTAGAATATGGATTAATGAGCACAGGAGTTTCGAAAGGAGTGAAGATGACATGGGGGTCAAGCATGTAATGAATGACTTTAAATTCAGCGGTACCCAGCAGGCAAAACCTTGTGTGTGTTTGAGTGCTTGGTTGACTCTTACTTTAAAAAGCTTTCCAAGTTTATTCAGCACCTGGCATTTTTTTTAACTTGATAGTGGCTTGTGCCTTAATGTCATATGTTAGTGTTTGAGTCAGTATTTTACCATGCCAAACATGATAAATATTAAACAAAGTCACATTTGCTAACATGTGCAGTTTTTGTTGAAGCAGAAGATAATGGATGTGGGATTTTTTATACAAATGTAGTCAATTAGAGCTAATTGAGTAGGCCAGTGTGTTAGTAGTAGTGGTAAAACCTAATTTTTTGCATTGTGCTGATAACATTATGCCTCATTCCTAGTGACCCCATGGTAACCACTGGTCTAATGAAATATTGTGTATACTTCAACCAGCGAGTGGTTTTTGGAGGTTGCTAGGTGAAATCTGTTGCAAAGAAGTTGTTGCTTTTAAAAATTTCCTTGTGATTTCTTTGTTCACTAGCACATAACCGCAGTCACAAGTAGTTTGTGTTGAAAACACTGGCTAAACAATTGGAGCGGTACCAACATATATCGAAGGCACAAGGTTTACTTTGAAGGTGAATACCATGTGGTTTCAGTTTACGTCTCTCATTGTTTGCAGACGAGTCCTGGTGACCACGCCAATCTGCTAGCAACCAAAGCAATCACAAGGAGGTTTTTGGAGCACCAGTCTCTTTGCAACTCCTTTCACCAAGCAAATACCAGCAATCTCCAGCAACCACTCATAACCAATCCGGTCTTTAAGTGATGACGTGATGAATCCTGCTTCCAGGCCCAAACTACTCTACATTTAATAAGGCTTTTGTGTTTTTAACATGTTTTAATGCTTTGCATCTTGTTCTGTTTAATCTCAACAAGCCCCTAAAAACAGTCAGTGATCACTGTCGGCCTCTCTCGGTTTTTATTACCGCTAATCATTTTAAAGCTCAGTTTTTAAAACCTTACGATGTAACTACAGCCCAGCCCATGCAGCAGTATAATAATGACTAACCTCGTATTGTGGATGGATTATCTCAGTTGTTCTCCTCACTGAAGTTTGGTCCGTTTACAGCATCCTGCCATGCGATTGCATTTGTCCCTAACCATCGGGAACCCTCACGTTAACTTTTATCAAGTGGAAAAAAGTTAGCGTTCATCCTCCAGCTTCACTGTGTTTATGTTATGCTAACATAGCTGTGTCAGCTAGCGATCACGTAGCACATCATTATATACCAGCTAGTCCAACTTCAGTAACCCTA
>VUQG01001745.1:3416-18811 GCA_015106755.1 Etia nguti | reverse complement strand
GGGGGTGTGTGTGTGTGGGGTGTGTGTGTGTGTGTGTGTGGTGTGGGTGTTTGTGTGTGTGTGTGTGTGTGTGTGTGTGTGTGTGTGTGTGTGTGTGTGTGTGTGTGTGTGTGTGTGAGGGAGAAAGAGAGAGAAACATTAAGTTGGCTTAAGCGACCTGCCACCCCCCACCTATCTCTTTGATCAATAGCACTGATTGCTCCAATATCGTCACGACTTACACACAAACAGCCACATACTTCACAAAACAGGTCTAAACTTTTGCCCAGGCTTAATTATCAGCAGGGGTTAGTGGGAGTGCGAGTATGTCTGCATGTATGTGTGTATTCATTCGTGTAGATTCTGCAGTTCCTAAACTCTTCTAAATAAGCCATGAGGCAGAGAATCCATGTGCTCAGTTTTTCCTTGGAACTGCATGGGTTATTGATGGTATATGCCCAGTTCAAAATTATTGGCTCTGCATTTGTTTACATAAGCAATATTTTGAATTCCACTGGCAATAAATTAAAAAGCAATATTCATGTCATAAATTTTGGCAAAACAGAGGGGGAAAAAAAAGTTGGCTATAGTTACAAAAACGCCAA
Source organism: Etia nguti (assembly GCA_015106755.1). NCBI lineage: Eukaryota > Metazoa > Chordata > Actinopteri > Cichliformes > Cichlidae > Etia > Etia nguti. Next base: position 18,227 of record VUQG01001745.1, on the reverse strand, counting down.
AGAGATGAATGTGTTTTGGAGTATTTGCAGAAATATTAGAGGCAATGAATCAGGGTTAATAGCAGGAGAAAAATACTTCAGAATAAATAATAACTGGCAAACAATTACGATGCCGCAGACAAAAACAACAGCTTAATTTACTTTGAACTGTAAATGATTCATATACGTCACGGCAACCAGTAAAAGTCATGATAGGCAAAAAAAAGGATTACATTATCTACAGAGCTTAGTACCCACAGCCGAAAAAAAGATAAGACATACTTTATAATTTTATTCCTGTCTTACAGTAGCAAATCAGGATAAACAACTCAGCTTAAAAAATTGAGTACAATATCACAATACAAAACAGCTCAGAATGTTCTTCTGAATTCTATGCATGAATTCTAGTCCTAGCAATCGACTGTCCATGTCCCAACTCTGATTCCCAGCCACCTGTACTTGGGTTGGTTGTGCCAAGGCCTGCGAAGCTGGACACACCAGCCTGCTCTGCTAGGCCAGTTAAATAATTTGATGTTAGTAGAAGTTACCAGATTCAAGTGGGTTAAAGCAAGAGTGGGAGCATTTACACAGCATTTACTCACCCATCCAAACCATGGAATCCAGGTGTTCTAATCACTTCCAGGGTCACATGTGTGTAAAATCAAACATGTAGGCATGTAGACAGCTTCTACAAACATTTGTGAAGGAACGGGACACTCTCAGGAGCTCAGTGGATTCCACCATGGTACCCTGATAAGATGCCACCATGCAACAAGTCCAGTCATGAAATTTACTTGTTAGTAAATATTCCACAGTCAATTCTTAGTGGTAATATAACAAAGTGGAAGCAATTGGGAATGACATCAACTAAGCCAGTAAGTGGTACGCTACGTAAAATCTCACAGCGGGGTCATTGGATGGTGAGGGTTTCCATAGACGAGCACCTGCTTCCAAGCCTTACATTAACAAACACAATGTAAAGAGTTGGATGCAGAATTGTGAAGCACCACACCAAGGGGCTCCAGAGCAGTGTGTTCTCTAAAGTGATGAATCACTCTTCTCCGTATGGCAATCCGATGGATGAGTCTTGGTTTGCCGGTTCAAAGACTTTCCAAACTATGTGGGAACAGTTTGGGGATGGCCCTGTCCTGTTCAAGCATGACCAACATCACCAGTGCATAAAGCAAGGTCCATAAATACATGGAGGAGAGAGTTTGGTGTGGAAGAACTTGACTAGCCTGCATCACAACCCAAACATCTTTAGGATGAATTAGAGTGGAGACTGCGAGCCAGGCCTTCTCATCCAACATCAGTGTCTGATCTCACAAATGCACATCTGGAAGAATGGTCAAAAATTCCCATAAACCTCCCTAAACCTGTAGAAACCTGTCTTTCCTGAAGAGTTGTAGTTGTTATAGTTGCTGTTGACGGTTGACCAGCATCATATTAAACCCTTCGGATTAAGAATGGGAAGTCATGCAAATTTTGCATATTGCCACTATAGTAGTTTAACGTTTGTCAGGGTGCAGGGGCTCCCCTACTGGCCTGGGGTCCTAAGCCTTGTGTGTTGGCAAACTGCACCTCTGCACAGACACAGACTCACAGTGTGAAAACTAGGGATTTTTAACACAACCAAGACTAACTAACAAAATTCATTGGATCTCCTTTCAGCCACCTTTTGTTTGATTGAAAAGGTTGTTTGTTATGTTGTCCCATCATCAGAGATAGAAGAAAGATTGGAAGCCCAGGCTTTATTTTGGGAGGAAGGGTGCACACTCAGTGAAAAAGTACTCGGTTCTGAATTAGGTCTGTCAGGAAGAATCTGTGTGAGTCATGGCTTATACAGTAGATGGTTGACTTCATGATGAGACTCTACAGTGTTTCAGTGTGTGCAAGGAATTGGTACCAAACTCAACAAGATAAGCTGGTGAGAGTGCAGTTACTGAACTCTAGATACCTGTAAGACCAGAAGCAGGGAAGAAAATGTATGTCTTCATGCACACCAATAAAGCTTTTGAATATCTAATTTAATTAAATAGGAGAAAGTGAGAAAGCAAGGAAATGACACAATTAAAAAATCTTTTAAAGAAAATAAATAAAATAAAGCTGCCTGAAAACCAACACTCTTAATGGAAACTATTATCAACTAAACAAGTTATGACTTTAAATAGCCACAGATGAATAATTCTTACTCCCACCTGATGCTGGGTCAGGACTTGCGTTACAGCACTGCAATGCACTGAGTACATTTTTAGTAGTGTGTGTGTGTGTGTGTGTGTGTGTGTGTGTGTGTGTGTGTGTGTGTGTGTGTGTGTGTGTGTGTGTGTGTGTGCATGCAATGAAATAAAGTAGATTTTAATTAAAATGCCCTCACTATTTTATATAGATGCCAGGACATTATTGCTGTCACTGGCATATTTTAACATGTGGCATATCTTTATGTCATATAATCATTCCAAAACTGAAGAAAGCATCTTTGGTGGCTAAAGATAGCTAGCTAAACAGTGAAAGAAAAGGAAAATTCAAAAATTAGTCAAGCTTTCATCTAAAAATAATGAAGACTTGTATGTCTATGGTTTGAGTTTACACGTTCAGCCATTCAAAGGGATTCTGATAGAGCACAGAATTGTAACCTTGCAAGTTAACAGTGGTTCAAATGTGAATGCTGCCGCATATCGCGCACATATTAAACATAGTAGTTGAATTTGATATTTAATGTCTGGTTCTTTGACGGAATTGTGGTGTTTAATTTGGTGATAAAACATCTGCTTGCAGAACAGAAATATCATTATGAAATTTGTCGTCTGTGCATTACAGTTTTTCTGAATTGATTTGGCATAATTCTCACAGCAGAAAAGTCATTCTCACCACTCTTAATGCAGTTCCCAAAACATTTAAGCAATTTTTCATAACACAGATTCACTTCAACTCTGTGATGAATGAATAAGAACCTTTCACCACACTTTAAAAGCATTAAAATGTTTCTTCTTTTTCTCAAAATCTTACTGACTTTGGAAAGAGTTCTGCAAAAGTGAAATGTGAAAGATTTTGTTTGAAACTTTACAAAATTGCTGAAATGGAGAAAAGCACAGTAATACTTGTGAAACTACACTGTATGCATCAGAAAACAGACAAAGAAAGTATATACAATCTGAGAGCATAGTACCAACTGCTGTATACTCCAGTAAAGTCACGCTACATACATTCAGCAACTACTATATTAGGTATGGCTGTTCTACTGCCAGACTACTTTGAGCTGATAGGAAGGTAACAGTAATGCAAACTCGTTTAATCACTCCTTTTAATATCCTTAAATCTCAAATAAAAAAATAAAAAATCCTTCAAGGCATTCCTGATGGGTCTGTGTATTTTGTTTAAAAAACAAGATGAACGACTACATCTGCAATGTTTTCAAAAACAAAAACAAAAGATCTGATCATTTCAAATGCCTCAAACATTCTTTAAAGTTGACATGTAAAAGCTGCTGTGATACAGCTTATTATTTAAGGCACAACATCGCACAGTAGCAGTAATTTACATGACCAGCTTTTACAGATTCACTAGGGAAAAGACAAAACAAGCAAAACAGATACATATCCTGTCCATCTCTACTATTAAGATAAACATAAAAAAGTCTCCTCCCCTGCATTTCAAGGTTTTGGATTTCTGCTGTCTAGTTTGGTGTATCAGCGTTATTCACGACAGGGCTATTCCTGTCCTCTCGTCTCCCATCTGTTATCACCTGTAGCCTTTCACAAAGCAGCAACAGTGAATAGTGAAGGCTATTAACCTATTAGCTGATCACAAACTGTCAGATGCCCCTCTCAAGTCCTTGCTAACACTTCATTGATGGAAATATGTTGGTTTGGCACAAGAGACGTAGAAAATAAAGCCAGAGAAAAATAAACCACATCCATACTGTTAGGGAAACATTGAATGCAAACGGCTCATTTTGGAAAGATGTTCTTATATCATATCTTTCCTCTAAGACCCAGTAAATCTTCAATTAGATGAGCCACAGTCATATTACATTTGGTTTAAACTGAGGGAATAAAATTTCCTTGTGCTTTGAAGGGATACTTAAGAATTTTCATCCTAAACAAGGTTTTCTGCTTTTTTATGCACGTAGGTAAAGAAGAGGATTTCGCACTTAAGTAAGGAACACTGAAGCTTGCTGTATGTATAATTTTATTTTTTAATCTGGAGTGTTTATTGAACCTTCTGGCAAATTAAAACAAATACAAATAAATGTGTATATATGAGTTTTAATCTGGCATTTTTGTGCATTTTATTGCTCACAGTAGCACTGCATGTGTCTGACTGTATATATGAGGCTATTCAGGAAAGAAAAGTCACACTGACGATATAGAGGTCTTAAAAACTCCACTATCAAATATGATACACTTGTCATTACAAGGTTAACAAGACATTTAGTGAAAGCTAAGGTAGGAACAGAGCTTTGCGGATGATTTTAATAAAAAAAAAAAACATTAGAAAGAGAAAGCTTGTAAAAGTGTAAATCTTATTAAGTTCATTTTAGATAAATCACATTTATTCAATTTAGAACAGAAGAGAATGTCAAAATCAGCTTTTGTTCTGATAGTTTAGTAACCAAGTTGTCATATCTATATGTCAAATTGCATTACAGCTAACTCCAGCCCCAAAAAACTATCTAAACATTTGCTAACATTGTTCTGTGATCAAAGTATTTCTAAATGCTCTTAAATGTAATTGCAGGGCTTTCCTTTAAATTGCTGTGAAAAAAAAATATAAATAAAATAAATTCTTAGAGGAATCTGAAGAAGGAATGTGAACTTTGGTGTAAATGATCAAAATATTCAATTCCATTATTTATCAGCAGTAAGTTTAGTTTCAGATAACCAATTTTTTCAGAGATTTTAGTAGTAAGTCCTATTTAAGTGCACAGCTAAATGTTATCTGTATAAGGATGAAAACGACATAATTAAAAACAATACTAGCAAAGGGAGACAAACAAAGACAATAAAATAGTCTCTAAGACAGAGCCCTGAGGTACTCCACCATAATAAAAAATATTTATAAACATAACTGCCCTTTTTTTATTTTCTAGTTTGATGCTGTTACTGAAATTCCAACCCAGTTTGGCAATACACCATCAAGAGTTGAGAACAGACTTATATTTGAATTAATGAAATGCCATCATTTGTTTCAAGAGCAAGTCATTTACTCTACTTTAAATAGCTGTCCCAGTGTGCGATGGTGTAGAAAAGAACTGAATTAAACTCTTAGAACTCTCACATATTTGAAATTAAGGTAATTTAAAGTGATTGGGAAGTAATCCAAAACAGATGGGATGCTTTAGAAGCAGGTGGGGGCCAGAGGATGTGAACATTTTAATAGTCTTATAGTTTGCACTTGTGCATTTGACACTCATGGATACAAAGAGCCACACAAATTACTTGTCCACTCACCCAAATGTTGCCATCTTGATGATAAGGTTTCCAGTTCCTTCCTGTGTCACTGTAGAGGAGGCGATACTGCGTTGTCCAATCAGAGCTGCTGTAGCGACCCTGTGTTGCTATGGCGCTCACCTGCTTTCTTGAACCAAGGTCCACCTGTAGCCACTGGTAATGGTCACTGTCTAGAGGTGACCATCCACCGGCTCCTGCAAAGTCAGTAATATTTCATAATGAGTGGGACATCAAAGGTCAGTTTTCCCCAAATATTTTATGGAACTTTAGCAGTATGATAAAAATGATACAAAAGTGAGGCACAACTTTATCCTATTGGCAAGGACTTCTGTTAGAGCAGAATCCAAGACAGGTAGAGAAACTCACCGTATTCCCATTATGACATTTTGCAAAAAGCATTCATCGTTACAAGGTTAGTCGATCCTATTATTAATGGTCAGTGTCCACCAGAGTATAGCCCAGAAATTTGCTCCTAGCAGGCACCGGTGTAGGAGAAGTAATATTTTATTAAATGCTTTGCATACAGAGATAGAGCCTTCTGACTATAAAGATGTTTCACAAGAATGACGAGAATACGCTCCCTGTTATGATAATTAGAATTATATGTTCTCCAATATAGAAGATGCCTCAGCTTCAAGAGGAAGGTCATTAGTATTTATGAGGTTTCAGGAAGGATTCGTTTTTAATGCCAGTAGCTGAGACATAAAGACACTTTTGAAATGCTCAAGCATTCGCTTTCATCCATTTCATTCTTGAAATCATCACTTTTCCCCAACAAAACACAATTAAATTGGAAGCACACTATCTTTTCATCCCAAAATACAACAACCGCCTGTACAAACAGAATGAGACTATAAGCCTATAAGTCAAATTGCAAGTGCTGTCATGTAACCCATTTCGTCTTGACACCTACATATGGTTATGTCTCCGCTCATTTTCAGCTAAGCTTTTGTTTGATATGTGCATCCTTGACTGGAGATTAAAGTGGAATTACCCCCCTGGTGGACCATGGATTTTGATTTTCACTGTACACAGCTGAGTTAGAATAAATACAAACTTATTTTTTTGGTTATTTTCAAAGTGGGCATTGGGCCTGAGGGAAATTACTTGCTCAAAAGTAGAGAGTAATTGTTTGACCTCTTCTTTACTGTTTTGAATAGATTAGAAGGCCATCAAATATGCTTGGAAAGCCATCGTAACTTAAAAAGGTTAAAGGTTATGATATCCGGGGCTAGATGCACTATTGTGGAAAAATTTTCTACCAAAAGTGATGTATTGCTTAAATGAGTAACTGAAAATGAGTATCTCTGAGAACAACCAGGGAGAGTGTTTCAGTGCCAGTTTTTCTATGACTATAGTGAAGAGTGATGGGGTAGATGGCTGTGTTTTGTTTCCTAATCCCCTCAGTGGCAGTCAACGTCCTTGCGATAGCCTAAAAACTCATTGCTCTGTCTTCATTGCCAGCTAAACTCTCATGTGTCCCCTAAAATTTGTCCCCTTTTCACCCCTCCAGTTGTCTACCCGGGAAAGGCCAAACTCCCCTGGACCTTGCAGGTTAAATGAGCCTCAGGGTAAATGGTCCAGAAACAAAAGAGCAAGGCAACTGCAAGATGCAAGGGAACAAAAAATGATGACACTGACCTAATTTTCATTTACTGCAAGATAAGAAAAGCAAGATATGGCATAAATGTCAACATTAAAGTGTGTGTTTCCTACTATTAGAAATGTAAAATACCAAAAAGAAAGCACAAAGGGATGCATAAAACAGATGTATGGAGAAGTAGATACTTTTTCCCTGGACTTGCCCACAAGTAAGCTAAAAAAGCTTGCTTGTGGATAGACTCTGAACTGGCTATGTCAGTTCTTTCATTCTTCGAGACTGACTTGTCTAAAGGACACACATGCAGATAAGATAGTGTTGGAGAGTGACAGATGTTGTTTTGGTTTTTTTTTTTTCAAAGTGAAAACTGAAATGTGTGGAGAAAGTGAGTGCAGGGGAAAAGGGTAAGACCACAAAGGCACAGGAGAGTGGGAGAAGAGCGCTAAGTGAAGTGGAGGAAGAATGAGAGATGATAGTCATATGATAAAATAGAGGGTGATGCAGTTTGCAATGTACCCTACTGACAAAAATCCTATATCTTATCCAATTACAGAGCCATTACACTTCGGCCCCGGACCTGACAGATAACCAAGCCCATATCAGTGGAAACGTCAATACCTCAAAAACCCGTTGCAGCAAAGCCATTCCCGTGGGGGGATAAAACACTATCAAAAAAAGAGAAGGGTAGAGTGGAGAAAGGAAAGGTGAGAAATTGGGTTTGGGAGGGGCAGAGCGGTGGTGATAAGTAAACAGACAGCAGAAAATAAAGGTTAAGAACGCAAGCTGAGCGGACAATGACCAAGGCAGTGTGATACTTTGAACAAGATCAGAGGATGGGGTGTCGGAAAGAGTGACGAGAAGGTGTGTGCCGTGGGCTGGTGACAAGAGAGGGGAGAGGGTAGAAAAATGGAAACAAGGAAGATGGATGAGACGAGGAGTAAAGCGAGTAATAAGAGAGGCTTTTATGGCTCTGATGGAAGCCAGAGATGAGATGTGTGAGGATGAACTGGAAAAAAGGTAAAATACAGTTATGCTAAAGAAGGAGATAGACATGACCAAAAGCAAAAATATCAAAGGAGAGGAAAGTTTGGTAAAAAAAAAAAAAAGCCAACACAATTTTATTTCTGTTTCTGCATTCTCTAGAATACTGCCAGTAATTTTTCAGCTTCTCCTTTTGCCTAAGTGCACAGTTTATACTGGTGGCCGATGAATAACACAAAGCAAGAAGTTAGCAATTTTTCACACATTGTTCTAGGCAAATTAATTGGTCATTGCTGGGTACTGAGAATTCCAGGGGCTGTATTTAAAATCTCTCATTTTTAGTGTCAGGGTGTTGTGAGCTACATGTAATTAAACCAGTAGTTTATATAAATTTTACCATAGCTTCCAGGTAGTTTCACTTCATTCATATTTGCTTAGTGATTCAAGTAGTTTTGGGGCATTATTTTGTATTTTACTGAACCTATAAACAGTTTTCATTGATTGACTGACTGATTGGTTGATTTTACAAAATCATTTGAAGCTAGACTTCTCTTTATGTTAGTTTCAGTGTAGCTGTACCGCTTTCACAGTAGTATTGGTTGTTGTCAGCACTGCACAAAGTCTGCTTTGCTATGTGGTATAAAAACCCATTTTGTAGATTCACATATCTTTTTCTTTTCCTCTGGGTGTGCTGCTATTTTGACATTTTTCCAGATTTGCCACTTCCCAATACTTGAACTGAATTTATTGCTCTTTTCTGCCAGACCCATTCACCTGACGCTCAAACCTAATTTTCATTTTAGCCCCTTCTTGCACCGTACCCATCTCCTTTCTGGCACCTTGTTCTTGCCCCATTCTTTTGCATCTGTTGGTTATATCCCACTTCTGCCGACACCTTATGCCATTTTCCTTTTATTGAATGAGTTCTGGCTAAGAGTGCAATGAGCTTATTCGCCTTTGTTGGATACACTTTTTTTTTTTAAATAATTTGAAAAAGGATGAGGATGACATGATTAAAAAGAGGAAAAAAAGAAATTATGATTCAGTCTAGTTCAGTTGACTTTGAAATCCACGAAGACTCATGGATGCGATAAAAAGAGGTCAATTAAAGGACAAGGGAATAATTAGGGGGAAAAAAGTTGATGAGGAAAGATGGAGCAGAAGACTTGTTAGGGTTACAGGGTTACCAAAAGTAACAGATGGGAACGAGAAGGAGAAAGATCAGAAATGTCCAGAGAGAAATACGGGTTCAAAAGATCATGAAAGTGATGGTAGGCGTTTTCAAAAGATTCTCATTGCTAATAAAAAAAAACAACGAGACAGGGGAAAAAAAAGAAATGGGCTAAAGAGTGTTAGGGGTCAGGAGGGGAACATGTGACACAAATAAAGGATATAGTGGAGCAAAAGAAATTCAGAGACAAGAGAAGTGTGCAAAAGGTGTCTTGGAGAGAAAAGCAGAGACCTCGAAAAAGGAGAACACGAGAGATGAGTGGGGCGGAGGGGCAGCTTGACAGAGGTTAGCATGGGAGGGCGAAGAGTGATATATATAAAAAAAAAGAACAGAGGTGCAGTTAAAGGTGAAAGCCCCAGGGAAAAGGGGGGAGAGGCAAAAAGAGGTTGACAGAATAAAGTAGAGATGGAGGAGAATTACGGTAGGGGAATGGAAGGTGACTGAGACCAAGTGAACAGGAGAATCAGCCAAAGAAAAAGGAGGGGAAAAAATAGGAGGAGAAAGGGGAGGGCAGGAGTGTCGGGGGACTGTCACCGTTCTTTCGCCTGTCACACACACAGATGTTCAGGGAGGAGAGAAGAGAAGGAGCAGGAGGGGAGGATAGGGAAGAGAACAAGGGAGCAGAGAAGGTCAAAGAAACCACCTCAGAGGAAGAAACGATGGAGGGGAGAAAGGCGAGAAGCCCTGAAAAAAAGATCAGAAGAGCACGGAAGGATGGAGAATAAGTACTTTTTTTTTTTTCCAATGAAGCTTATTAGTCTTAAAAGCTCTGTATTGCTAATACCAAGCTCCTTGGCTTCATAATAGACACTTTATGTTCTTTTCCCCCCAAAATACAAGTCAGCATTGAAGAATGAAGTAATGTTAAAAAGAAGCAAAAAAGAGAAAAAAAAACTGTAAAAACTAATATGGACCATGTGGATCAAGGTAAAATTTGTAAAAAATAAAGAGCCTAATAACTTTCTCTATAGTGCATTGCTGTTTCTATTAAACGTGACTGAGATACATGATGTGCTGTGCAGTGATGCACAACTGGTTTCAAAAATTGCTATATGGACAAAAGTATTGGGTCCCTTACACATTAAGCCTACGCAGAGTTTTGGTCCAATACTATTGTCAATATAGTTTAGCAATAAAGACCCTTTACGGCATTTACTGAGGAACATGTTTTGCCTTTAGAAAGACTTCAGGTTTTAGGAAATGAGGAAATTAATTGATTTTCTTTTTTTTTTTTGACAAGCAATCAAAATTTACATAAAAGAATAAAAACAGGCAAAAACTGGCAAAGCTATGGCTTCCTCCTATTATAAGAGCATATTGGATGCAACAGTGCTATCACTATCATAGAACAGATTTGCCAAGCTGGTTATCACACAGATTTTCTCTGAAAAACAGCAGAATCAGAACAGTTTCTGTCCCTTTATTGATTAGAGTTTATCTTAATGATTTATCAGTTAGTTCTACAATAAATACCTTTATCATCGACTTTTACTGCTACTCTACTGTATATCCTGACAGTGTTCTTTTAATTGTGACTAGTTCCTTTAAGAGCCCTAAAACTGGTGTTTTGAACTAAAGAGTTTATTAGGAATGATCAAATGAAAATGTAATAAAATAAAAATGTCCTTATGTGGTGTGAGATTAAAGAGATTCAAAAAAAGGGCCAACCATGAGTGAGTAAAAAAATGCTGGAGTTTCTCCAAGGGTGCAAAACAAGGTTTGAGCTATCTGTGATGACACAGATAACCCAGTATTGTAGTAACCACACACAGTCGAAGTGTGTTTTACAGCTGAATCATCACAATATCATACTGATGGTGACCACTAACATTCACACACAGGCATAAGAGTCCACATAAATGCATTTGTAATCACATACACCCACTGAACACACACACACACACACACAAAAGACAGCAAATAAGAATTTTGTAATACTGTTGAGAACAAAGTGTTCATTTAAATCAAATGCTGTTCTGTTATGAAATAAATGCACTTTTTAAGATCTAAAAGAACTGAAATCATGTGTCTGTGTGTGTGTGTGTGTGTGTGTGTGTGTGTGTGTGTGTTAAGCACAAATAGCTGAGAAAGTATTAATCAAGTCTTCGGTCCAATTTGTCGGCTAAAACAAAGAGGCAATGCAAAGCCAAGTATTCAATTTTTCAGGGAAACCATGAAAATACAATAAAAGTAAATAAAAATCAGCCCATGAATGTGGGGGGCACAGATACATGTACCAACAGCAACATACTTATTAAGGAAAGAGAGGGGGATATAATAGTGAGAAAATCACACCAGGAGGTGGCCTGTGGGACCCATTGCCAAAAGTGGATGCTTTCTGAGACTCCCAGCTAATGTAGTTGGTGTGGATATTTTTTCTTGTATCACATCTCACATATTGCAGAGTAAAACTGGAAATTAAGATTTCTAAATAAAAGAGTTTATTTAATGAAAGGTCAGAGTTGTGCGGATGGGTAATGGAGATGCAGTGCGATTGTGGAGGGATGACGAACAGCCGGTGATAGGCGTTACATACAAGCAAACATGACAGTGGCAAGGCAAGCATCAAACAAGAGAACATCTCTCCTCTGTCTCGCTGACAGTGTGGGTGAATGTGTGGGTTGGCATGTGCACATGGCAGATTTCATTTCTTTGCATCCTGCTCAGTAATGTTTAATGGCGTCTTTGTGTGGCTTATGTTTGTGTGCTCCGGCACCCAAGAAAACATGCGTGAGTGTATTTATCAAAGGTGCCGCTTTTGATACCAAAACCACATTAACAAAAAGTATAACGTCTTAATTAATTAGAATGCGAGGCCGCCGGAAAAAGGGAGCAGAGAGAAAACAGCTGGTTAGCCCTCTCCTAGTACTTCATCTTTCTGTCATGGAGCAAAGGGAGCGGATGGAGACAGAGTAATTTAATTAGGAGAGGACCGCCATTATCGATGGATGACTGCAACGGCTGGAGACATCAAACAAGTTTGCAAGATGACAGTGAAAAGTAAAGCATGAATAGGGAGAGGGAATGTGGTTAATTGTGCAGGAAGTTGGAGGAAAGTTGTGCTGCAGTTGTGACGTCCTTCATTTGAATAAGTAGGTATAAGAGTGGAACTTTTTAAAACTTGGAAAAAAAGTTGGAAAAGTATATACCAGGATGAGAAGAGAAAAAAATAGCTAATGAGGTTTGGGAAGAAAGAATAGACAGGCTGTGAAAATGGAGTGTGGGATTGAGAATTTTACAGTAGAAAATAGAAATTGTATGGAGGGAAAATGACATAGATAGAAAGAGAAAGGGAGAGAGAGGATGTGATGGAGGGCAGGGAGAGACAAGACAAAGGACAGAGGAGCACAGAAATAGAGGGATAAGAATTAGAGAAAGGTTGAAAAAGAAATGGGAATGTAAGGATCAGTGGCCACGTGTTTGTGATTAGCGGCTAAATCTCATGCTTGGCCACGTCTGCACTGTGGAGCATCATGACCGCACACATGTGCTTACACGCCTGTAGGTATATCCACCGAGGCATGGGGTTTACTCATCTCTCACTTTTCACATAAAATAGCATCCATTGTTATATCTGAGTGTTTGTCTCTGTACAAAGCGCAAATCCTTTTTAGACTTGTTTTTTCTGAATGAAGGCTATGTGGAAATAACCCATTATCAAGTGTTGTTCCAGAGCGGCAGAGATAATGAGATGTACCCATATGGAAATTTGATACTTCTCTGAGATCGCATTGAAAAAAAAAAAAAATATCCAAAATGTCAGTAGTTACACGGCTTCTACCAAATTATCAGTCATTCAGGCCTTATCACAGCTCAGTTGTCACTTGCTTCTGCATGTCCTCCCATCTTCAGCTTGTTCTCTTTTCCCATATCTGTCTGTTCCTACTCTTTCTTTCTCTCACTCCACAGTGTCTCCCACTTCACCCTCACCTCGACACATTTCCAGTCTCTTTTGCCTTCATCCTTTCCATTCCTCTTCTATTTTAACCTGTATCCACAGGGCATCTGTCTTCAGCTGGCAGCACTGAACACATGCAGATCACAGCTCTTGTGGTTGCTATGTGACAAGTGCAAACCTATTTGGAGCACATCTCTTACTTTTTCTGGCTCATGGTCCGCTTTTACATCCAAAATTCCAGCGACATAACCAGAGAAAGAACTGTCATGTGAATATATGGCCAAAGCCTATAGTCTGGTTTTAAAGTGGAGTTTTAACTATTTTTATGATTCAGAGGCAGGTTGCACAACAGAAAACACGACTTTTATTTGGCTGCTGCAAAAAAGGTCTAAAAAGAAATACAAAAGTCCACAAAACACACCAATCCAAAAGGAGCAGCAGCTGGGAAAGATGGAGGAGGGCAGGGCTATATATACACTACAGTAAGTTCCATTAATATTTGGACAGAGACAACTTTTTTCATTTCTTGGTTCTGTACATTACCACAATCAATTTTGAATAAAATAACTCGGATAGAGTTGAAGTGTAGACTTTCAGCTTTAATTCAGTGGGTTGAAAAAAAAGATGTGTGGAACTAAAGCATTTATTAAGGGGCTCAAAAGTAATTGGACAAATTAAATAACTGAAGATAAAATGTTCATTACTAATGGACATCACCAGATGCTGGGTTTCCTCCTTTTTAATGTTCTGCCAGGCCTTTACTTTCAGTTTCTGTTTGTTTGTGGGTCTTTCTTTCAATTTGACTCATTTAGTGGAATTAGGGCAGACAGAATGGCTCTGAACACCTCAGAATTCGTTCAGCTGCTTGAGTCCCAGTGCCACTGGCAGCCATGCACACCCAAGCCTCCGCCATGTTTTACAGTTGATGTGTTATGCACTGTTTCACGCCTTCTCCATACTTTTTTCTTGCCATCATTCTGGTAGAGGTTGATCTTGGTTTAATCTGTGGAAAGAATGTTTTTCCAGAACAGTGATGGCTTCTTTAGATTTTTTTAGATTTTTTTTTATTTTCTTTTAGCAAAATCCAATCTAGCCTTTCTATTCTTGAGGCTTATGAGTGGCTTGTACCTTGCAGTGAACCCTCTGTATTTACTTTCAGTCTTCTTTTTATGGTAGACTTCGATACGCCTACCTCCTGGAGAGTGTTGTTCACTTGGTTGGCTGTTGTAAAGGGGGTTCTCTTTACCATGGAAAGGATTCTGCGATCAGCCACCATTGTACCAAACTGTAGATTTTGGCACTACTAATATTGTATTTCTCTGATGGTTTTTTTCTGTTTTTGCAGCTTAAGGATGGCTTGTTTCACCTGCATGGAGAGCTCCTATGACCACATGTTGTCTGTTCACAGCAAAATCTTCCAAATGTAAGCACCACACCTCAAACTCCAGGCCTTTTATCTGCTTAATTGATAATGACATAACAAAGGAATTGCCCACACATGCCCATGAAATAGCCTTTGAGTCAATTGTACAAGCTGAAACCCCTAAACCCTTCATCCAGTTTGAATGTGGATACCTTCAAATGAAAGCTGAGAGTCTACATATTATGTCCATGTCCATGTCTATTATATAACTATAATTGTAATATGTTATGGTAAACAGGTAAAAAAAAA
>VUQG01001743.1:0-17187 GCA_015106755.1 Etia nguti | reverse complement strand
TATATATATATATATATATATATATATATATATATATATATATATATGTATATATATATGTATATATATATATATATACATATGTATATATATGTATGTATATGTATATATGTATATATTAGTTCCTTAACAACTGCACTGGAGCTCCAGAGCTCACTAAGAATTGTTTGATTGACTCAAAAAAAAAAAGATCCTTCTTATTCTACTGTGGTGGAGTAATTTAATATGAAAACACAAAACAAGAGTGTAATCATTCATCATTTGATATTTTCAATCTATTGATCCAGAAATCTATCCCATAACTCTATCCCAGCTCAGGCAGCAATTATTAATAATTTAGCCACCTACATGTTTACCACAAGGAAACAAGAGGTTCACTTGATTGCATCTCTAAACCTTTTCTTTCATGGAAATTACACACTTTAAAAAAATCCTTTGTGCCTGAAAATGGCTTCGATGTATCTCTACACCCCTTAAATATGTGCAGATCTATGCATCTATGAATATGCAAATTGTTCTTTGCTTCGGTCTCCACCGTCCCTCCACCATGAGCATACCTGCTCACCTCCGACTCTGCAGAAACCATTTGAAAGTATGCAGTGGGAAGTTATATAATTGGAGTACTTCAATAGTATATGCTCAAACTGAAAAACAATACTGAACAATAACAAGAAAAGTGAGTTGTTGTGGGTTGTCTTCATGGGAATGTCTTTTATGTATTAGTCTTTATGCTAGAGGTGGATTGCACATATTTTACCAACAGAACACAACTATCCATTATCTTTTTGGTATTTTAGCTTCTAAAACAGTTGAAAAAATATTCTTTTAGAAATTGCATCATATTTATTTTCTCATTAATTGAAGGTTACACCCTCATGGTACACTTCGATATGGGAATCATTCTTGTATAAAGAAATCATACAGGTGAATGATAAAAAAAAAATGACTATTTGTCCAACTGCAATTTGCCACACAGAGTGAGACATCAGTTTATGTACCATAATGGTCCCAGCAAGGGAGCCTTACAGAAACTGTCCCGTTCTGCCACTGTAATTTCATGGCAACTGCTCACCTGTGGTGTCGGCTCTTTTGTCTCATTCATCCCTTTTTTCTTTTATTTTCTTTTTTTTTTACCAATATTTGAAACATGTTAGCAACTATTAATAATATTTTTTATATTTGTTTTTAAATATAATTTTTTCACATGACAATTTTTTCTAAATCGTCTATTCTCATAAAAGTTTAATGACTGAGCTTTAAAATTACTGTTCATCAAAGGTGTTTGTATCATTTCACTTATCTACCAAATTTTTAAAAATTTAACTTTTTCAGTTCTAACATTTTAACCAAATCTAATTTTTGTGGGTTTCCTTTACATGCCTAAAGAATGGTATGTTAATTAATCAGGGAGCTTTGTCCACCTTTTTAGTTAGCAGTTCTTTTTTTGTCAAAAATTTCCTAAATTATTCACTGACAAGCTTGTTCACTATATGTATTTCAGCAGTGCTTAAAAAATAATATTCTACAATGTTGTGACGAATAGAGGCTGTGCTTTTTAAGTCAGCTGAGCATGCAAAAATGATTTTGCACAGCAGCATGCAGCTTAACATGTAGTTGAGGAAAATATTTCTAAGATAAATTTGGTAGTGGATGAGTGTTTACTCCTTTATTAAAAATCACGATATTTAGTTTTCTTTAGGGACCTACAGAGAAAATTACATGTTTTGATGATTCAACAAAATCTGATATTGTGGTCAATGATAATTCCTGCAAGAATATCTTTACATAGCAACTAGTCAAGTTTAGGGAATGATTGCGGTTTATTAAACAATAAAACACAATCTTGTGAGATTTCTGGCTGGGATCTCCGTGAAACATCCTCTCTCCTTGGCTGGTCAGCTGTGCAGCCGTGACTGGATTCACAATTTTTAGCAGCCAATTTGATTTCCTGCCTGCCAAATTACTTTTTGGATCACAAAAGTCAGATCAAACGCAGGTGGGCTACCTTCCAGAGTGGCTAGTAGACCTGACAGACTTAAAGCCAAAGTCAAAATGCACACAAACACCCACTCTCATGTGCACTGCCTGCCACCCACACACACAAAGATACACACACTCAGAAACTCTCTCTGTGTCTTGATGGCGAATATTTCATGGCTCATTTGTCTGAGTGTCTGAACAACAGAAAGCAAGAGAGACAGAGAGATAAAAACTAATGATAGAGACATGAAGAGAGAGGATGAATAATAGAAAGAAAAGATGAGAGGGAGTGCGAATAATAATGAAAAGAGAAGATGAGACAGTAGAGGGAGAATGGGTGTTGAAGTAATGATGCAGGAATAACATCCTCCTTATTGTCTCAGCGTGTCTATGTGTCTCCTATCTTAGTCTTATTCTGTCTCTTCCCCTTGCCTCTCCATATCTCCGTCTTTCTTTGCCGGTCTCTCATCTTTCAAGTCATTTCATCATCAGCCATGCAGCAGAGACAAGGCCGAGTCAAAAATCACTCAGAGACATTTTTTTTTTCAGATTTTCACTTGAACCAAGACCGCAAAGGACCTCTTTGTGGTTCACATCAATGGATAGCTTACTAAACATGCCTACTGAAGATGATCCATGACACAAACACATAACAACCAAACAGAGATTAAACAATCAGAAGCAGCCAGAAATTGACCATAAAGAGATACAAAATCACTACAAAAAGATAGGAAATATCAGCACATAGAGAAAGGAAATTACCATAAGAAGAAACGATGATAACATAACACAGCAAAATGGCAATGCAGACACTTAAAAAGACCAAATACACAAAATAATAACCAAATCACTCAAGAAGTGAAATATGAGCACAAAGAGATTCTAAATGACTACAAAGACAACCAAAATTGACAAAAAGTTGTGTTAAAAGAGATGAAGAATTGCCATAATTGTCCATGAAATGGTGCAAAATAGCCAGGGAGGGCATGAATTTACACCAGAGATACAGAAAATGACACAAAATGGTCGTGAAAATGAAAAAAATGGTGAAATGGACAGCAATGCTATATAAAATGACATCAAATAAACACTATACGTTGCAAAGTATGACCAAAAAACTAAATGTCAATCAATAGACACAAAGTAACTAAAAGGATGTGCTACTGGCAAAATGGAAATGAAATGGCCACAAAGAAATAATCATCATTACAAACAGAAAAATGGGTGTGCAATATCCATGATTAGGCAAAAAGGACCAGAATAAGATTCTAAATTGCAATACACTTAAATCCTAGCAAAGCAGCAAAAAATGGATACAAAGAAACTGAAAATGACTATGCAGACGGTCCTAATCTCCAAAAACAGACACATAATGACTGCAAAGAGATGTAAAGTGACAAACTAGATACAAGCTGCAAAATTTCTACAAAGAAACCTCAAATGTCTACAGACTATAATGACTGAAAGGAGAAGCAAAAGTGCCGTAAAGGGATACAAAATTACCACAAAGAATGCAAGAGCATGACAAATAGCTCACCATAGAACCTTAAAGTAACAGTAAATTGCAGCAAATTTGACAAAAAAAGACATATAAAGCAGCCATAAGGTTTCATCAAAAACAAAAAGACAAAAAATAACCAATCTCAAAGATACAATGCAGCAAATGAAAGAAATGGAGGTGAGTCCAAAATATGCCAAAGGAGATACAAAATGTCAATAACGTGATGTGAAGTGCCTTCAGAGAAAGTCAAAATACCAAAGAGATGCAAAACAACTATAATTTGACACAAAGTGGCAACAAAGAGAAGTGCATTTATGTTGAAGTATTGTTTTTTATGTCTACAAATAGAGATAAAAAGAAGGCAGCGAGGTGGTTATAAGGCCTTAAAATGACTCAAACATGAAACAACCACAGGAATAGTTCACTAGCCAAAAGCAATACAAAACCAGAAAAAGATACAAAATGAATGCATAACTATAAAATGAAATGAGAAACAACTACAGGAATAAGTTTTAAAAAAAGAGAACTGAGACTCAAAATGACCACAATCAGAATTTAAAAAACAGACACCGAATGGACCCAATGAGAAAGAAAAAAAGCCACAAATAAATATTAAATAGCTACAAAGAGATAGACAATGACAATAAACTATAAAAAATAGAAACAACATTCAAAACTACTACAGAGAAATATAAAAGAGTGTCTCTTTTAGTCTTGGTGTCTTGTTGTCACGTGGAAGAAACTGGCGGTTCTTTTACATGACGTACCCTGTTGTCTCGCGTTCACATCTGATCTTCACAACTGTTTCAAGAAATCAGTTCCATGCTCAAATATAACACAGCAAAATGCACATAGGTTTCCCCCTTGCAGGCACCTTTCTCTCACAGCTAATTTAAAATGAGTGGATTCGTATGTTTCAGACACTGGCTCAACATCTCCAGGGATGTTCGTAGGCTACACGTTACTTTACTCTAACTTTAATGCCAGTCTTAATTAACACCCCGCAGGCATCGCCGGCTTCTCTTTTCTTACTCTGAATGAAACGATCAAAATATGTGTGTCTTTTTCCTGTTACGCCTGTTTTGAATTGCTTAATTCCAAAACGCAGAGTTACAGTTAGGCTCAGTGGAACAGGAAATCAGTTGCTTGTCTGAAGAGCTAGTTCCTTTGATAGGAGTTTGACATCTTCGAATCATGACTTCTTTCTTCTCAGCCTCTCCCTCTGACCCACCCCTTTCCTCCTCGTCCTCCACCTCCTTGTTCTCCTCCTCCTCTTCTTCCTCTCCTCCGCTGCCTCATTACGTGCTGCTTTAATTAGCTTGTCTGATATTGCAACCGGACTTCAGAGAAGCGGCAAGAGATGAAGATAGAGAGATAGAGACAGGGACGGAGGAAGGAATAAGTAAAGAGGGTTTTTGAAGTCGACAGTGTACTTTGTGGGTTAATTACACAGCTTTTCCCTCCCACTTCTCTTTCACTTTTTACTGTTGTCAAGTGATAAGTGCATGTAGGGATGTTGGACTAAAACTGACAAGAAGCATAAGTTTGACACACTCCCATACCATCTGCTGAAGTCCTCAGAATTAAACATAATTCAGTTTTTTATATATATGATATTTGGAATTTGTCTCTGTTATATATTACCTCATAAAAACTAGTAGACTGAAAAGAGGCTGTAGTTTAAAAAATGCACTAAAAAGCATAAAAGTATAAGGAAACACTGGAAAATTGCAGCATAGTGATCAACAGAAACACTGCACTTCTTTAGACCCTTGTCCCAAGCTCTCAGCCACACCCATTAAAAATGTTCCTGTCCAAGGACAGCTGGGGAACATAAAACCACAGAGGGTATGTAAGAGATGGACATTGCTACTGAGGAGTTTGCATTTTGAAGCCTTATTGTTTGTTTTTCGGAGCCCGATGTGACCATATCTGGTCAAGATAGTGGAGCGCTAAATTAAGCTAATGCTTGCAAGCTTTGTTAGCAAGATGCATGAGTAAGCTACGGGGTTAAATGCACAGACATGCATGCACTCGTTAGCTTTTTAATGTGTCTTTCTGTGAGCAGTACAAGTCAGTTTTAATTGTGTTCCCTTATTGTTTTGTAATTTTACTGCTTGCTGTCAAACACTTGGGTGTCTGGCCAGAAAAGCACAAACTTCTAGAGCAGTCAGTACCACAATGCAAGCCATATTATTTCTCAGGTAAATTCATTAAAATGCTCATAAGCGTACCAACTTCACAAACATGAACGAGAGGTCAGTTTTTTTGACTGACTTAGAATTATGAGCTAAATGATTAATCGGTTAATGGAGAAATGAACCAGCAGGTTAGACGATAACTTAACAAGCTGCTGCAGGTCTGATAAAAACAAACCTGTTTTTAAAATAGCTTATATCTGCTACTGGTGACTTTGGTTTGAGAGTTATTTGTTTAGAAACCATATGGGTTCAACTCCTTTGTGTATGTGTTGTTGTTGTTCCTCAGCGTGCTCCCACACAGGACAGATATTGGCCAGATTGCCAAGCTGTGCTTCATGCCAGCTACTTTTTAATGGCGATTTTGCTCTCAGTGTGAACTCCTATTCGGGAAAGCAACTTTGTTCCGTGAAAGTAATAGTCGCTTTAATGCTCAGCTGCCTGCATCGGATAAGGTATGTTTTTTTGTGATATGTCTGCGAAAGTTTTGCTTTCTTTTCGTCCTGCAGGTCCCTCATGCTTGTACGAGGAGTAAGAGATGAAACAGATTCACTGCCAACTCTGTTTCAACACAATCGCAAAGATAGATTTGGATTTCTTGGCTGCTTAGTCATTCTTTTATTTTCTCTTTCTCTGTTTTCTCATCACCATTATCGTGCTAACGTGCCTGCAGTTTAGGATTTAATAAAGTATTTCCTTCTTTCCTAACTAGTTTTGTCCACTACCTCTGTGCAGATCAGATATCAAGTACAATTTCTAGTACTTTTAGGATTTTATTTCTTTAAATGAAATCCATGCCTAGTTGGTCACCTTTTCAACAAGTGTAGAAGCTGTACAGAGTTCTTTAAAGGAAGAAAAAACTAAGACTAAGAGTCCTGATTCTCAGCTTTAAAACTGAGGTAACAGATTTTTTTTTTTTTCATTAAACATTAAACGTTCAAACTGAGAAAATGTACAATTTAAAGAAAGAAATTAGTTCATTTAGTATTTGATGGTAGCAACAGATCTTAAAAAGGCCACGTTTACCACTGTGTAGCATCTTCTCATCTTTCAACAACAGTCCCTAAACGTGTTGGAACTGAGGAGACCTGTTGCCAGACTTTGGGAAAGAAAACATTTCCATCCTTGTCTGATAGAAGATTCTTCCTGCTCATCAGTCCTGGGTCTGGGTTTGTTGCATTGTTTGTTTCATGGTGCTCCAAATGTTTTCAGTTGGTGAAATGTCTTGTCTGCATGACAGGCCACTCTAATAGTAGGAAGCCATGCTGTTGTAACAGCTACAGTATACAGTTTAACGTTGTCATGCTGAAATTTGCAATGCTTTCCCTCAAATAAATGTCATCTGACTGAGAGCATATGTTGGTCTAAAATCTGGGTATACCTTTAAATGTGCAGGCTGCCAATTCCATAGGCACTAATGCACCCCCATACCATCAGAGATGCAGGCTTTTGAACTGAGTGCTGATAACAAGCCAGATGGTCGCTCTGCTCTTTACTCCGGAGGATGCAATGTCCATGTTTTCCAAAAAAAAAAAGTCAAATTTCAATGCATCTCGCCACTGAACAGTTTTCCACTTTGTCTCAGTCTATTTAAATGAGCTTTGGCTCAGAGAAGACAGCAGTGTTCTGGATCATGGTTACATGTGACTTTATCTTTGCATCATAGAGCTTTAACCTGCATTTATGGAGGGCACAGTGAACTGTGTTCACAGACAGTGACTTCTGGAAGTGTTCCTGAGCCCATGCAGTGATTTCCATGACAGAATCGTGTCTGTTTTTAATGCAGTGATGCTTGAGGGCACGAAGATCACTGGCATCCAGGACTGAGTCTCGGCCTTGTCCACTGTGCACGGATTTCTCCAAATTCTTGGAATTTGTTGATGTTTACCAGAAATTCTAGACATTATTTTTTATTTTTTTTTGCAAATTGTTGAACCTCTGCCCATATTTACTTCAGAGAAACGCTGCCTTGCTAAGCTACCCTTTTTATCTCCAGTCATGTTAGTGACCTCCTTTAGCTGTTTCTTATTAGGTCCCCTTTAGTATCCAGCCTTTTGTTTTCAGCCAAATTCAGAATAAGCTGATATATTTCATGAAATAGTGCAATTTCTCAGTTTAAATAACTGATTTGTTTTCTATGTTCTGTTGTAAATATAAAATATAGGTTTTTATGAGATTTCAAAATCTTATTTACATTTTATTCAGCTTGTCAGTTTTTTTTAAATTAGGGTTATATTTAAATTGTATGCAAAAGAAAACATTAAAAAATATTTTATCTTGTATTTAGTCGGGCTACAAAGCCACAAAACCAATGAAATACATCCGTTGTTGAAATTATTTTTTTCATTATGTTGTATTGTTATCTGACAAAGTTGGGGGTACTCACTCGAGAGTCCGATTTTAAAACGAATGGTGAAAATTGAAGCCTGAAAAGTCAAGATGTCCAGACTTTTATTCCCTAGAAAGAAAGATCAGCTTGACTTGGCAGCTTGAACCTGATAGCATCTTTTGTTGAATCCTTCCTGCTGAGGGATACAAAACTCTTTCATATTGCCCTTCACTATTTATAACACAGACTTTGTGTTAAAAAAAAGTTTTACGGTAAGGTTATTTGGACAGCACATTTCATATAAAAAGGCAAACAAAGCACTTTCTTAATGCATGGAGGAGCTTCAAAGAAAAGCAGCATAAAAACATGAAAATAAAAGAAAAGCGTGCTAAACAGATAACACACAAGTTTAAATCAGAGTTAATAGAATATATAAAAGTGGCATCTTAAATAAGTAAAAACACTGAGTCTATAACTTAGTTTTAAAAATGACCAAATTTGGGGAAAATCTAAGTTTCAAGGGGAGCTGATGTTTGGGTTGAACTCTGGATGCCACTATCTAACCAACCCCCGAGGATCCGAAAGAACAACCAGACTTGTGCTCTGCAAAAATATATCTGATGTATTTTGGGTCCGGACCATTGAGAGCCTTATAGATAATAAGTAAGGCTTTAAATACAGTTATATATTCACGCTAACAAGAGGCCGGTGCAAGTATCTAAAAACTGAAATAATAGCTTTTCCCCTCTTGGTGTTTATTGAGACTATCCTTCCCCTGAAAATGACCTCACAGGTGATCGTACAAGCTGTTGTTCCTGCAGTTATGTTTTAAAGTTAAGCAGCTTCCAGCAGCCTTATGAATAAACACAAGTGAAACATATACTTGTTTTGTCACCTTTAGTGGAACTCACTACCCTGGTAACCTCTGAAAAATTACACTTTGTAGTATTTGTTTCACATAAAAAGGGTAAATCGTGTTTGTGTTTGGTATGTTTCAGACAGTAGGAACCAACAGCCTCTATAACTGTTAGTTGTAGGGCTGAAGTAGTTTTTTTAGAAGCAACGTGTTTAATGAGATGTCAACTTTTCCTACTGGGGAGGCCAAAGAAGAGTGTGTTACTGTTGTCCATCCTGCAAGAGCTCAAAGCACAAATGAGGTTTTCTAAATCTTCCTTAGACACCATGTTTCTCCTTTTAGCTAATTTAAGATGCCAGGATAAAGCCTGAGTCATAACTTGGAAGTGGACAGTGAAATTTAGATCTTCATCAATGATTACACCAAGATTCTCGCCTTGGGTTTTAGTTTTTAGTGCTCTTTACGCTGTGTGAGTGTAAGTCTTCCTTCTTTATTGCCAAAAGAATTACTGCACTCTTATCTTTATCTGGTTGAGGAAAGTTTTGTTACAAATCCAAGCTGAGATAAAACTTGGCATTACAAAGGGGTTTTTTTTTTTCAGACTAAAACCACAGAAGAGGTTTTTAAATCAGCTTTTCCAGGTTGACGAACATTACCTGTGACTTGCTGCCTGTCTGATGCTTTCTTGCGTGTAACACCAATGTAATATCTCAGTTTTTTGGTGTTAAAGTCTGATTTCAATGAAAAGTAACAGAACATTTCTTTCACTCTGAAGTTTCAGTATTAAGAGTAAATTAAAGGGTTGCACCGTTTGTTGAGTGTAGACCCTCCAAATCTGTGACACTGGGATGAAAAATGAGACGGGCATATTGACATTAATATTACATCACTTTCAAGTGTGTTTGCCATGTTGTTTCATGAACATGACGACCCACATTCTCGCCAAACAGCCTAATCCTATGAATAAACATTGTTCAAATTAGACAAGACATGCTCTCCCTCCCTCCCCAATGCCATATATTGTCCTCATCACTAGGGCTTCAACACAGGGCTCATCTCTCACAATTATGGCAGTTATTTCATATTAGACTGAGACTCTATTACTCACGGTGGATTAAATAAAGAGCCAATTGTGTTTTGTTTTTAATGGAGAGGCCGAGCATCACCTTTCCATCCCCTAAATAAATGAGAAGCGAGTCCGCTCCAAAATGAGCCGGTGGGCCTGCTGCACACCCACCATCTCCACTTTACAGTCAATATGAAAGGCTTTCATCCAAGACCCTGCAGAAATATCTTGAAATGGAGAACAAAATTTGATTTATGATGTAAATTAAAATGTATTTGAGTGGCAGCTTCGATAGGGAGCATTGTCTTTTAAGGCGCAGGAACACCAGTCCGTGTACTGTTCACTCGTGAGTAAATGTAATTGTGTGCATGCCTGTGTGTGTGAGATTGTGAGAGTGTGCGATGTAGCAGGGAGGTATTTGCAGCCAGAGGGCCAGATGGAGACAAATGGATGATCTTTCAAGACAACAGCTCTCCAATTAACACAGAGGCACACTCACAAATCACACTCACACAAGCCACATCCACACACTCATACAAAGAAAACAGGCACACAAAGCTGCATCAGCTATACTAGACACACTTTCACACACATATATACATGCTTTTTTAACACTTAAGAGACTTTAAGATGTATAGAGTCACAAGGGGTCTCATGGGGTCACATGCTACCTGAATAGTTATAGCACCTTTCTTAAGTTTGGAGGCCTGTGCAGAGCGCTAGATCATTCTGCAATAAGTCATGCACACATGCATATGTAAGTGCAGCAACTAAATTAAGTGAAAGTGGAGGAAGTGTATGAAGACATGTATTAATCATCCAAGTTCAGTGCAAGTTTAGTTCATGTCAGATTATAATAATGTTGTCATTGACTCTTATATAACTCATAACTGAGATCTGAGTCTTATTAGGCAGTGGGTGAAGGATAAGTCAGCAAAAACTTTTGGCAAGTGCCAAATTGGTCAGATAACTGCATTTCCAAAATAACAAGGCTTGTGGGGGGCTCTGCATTAGTTCAGCTTGTAGAGTACATAGAGAAGCAGTCTGAGGAGAGGCAAAATAACAGACTGCTGAATGGGCAGGTACTTTTACTGCGCTTGTTTAGTTGAGTGTAGGCACAAGTACACCTTTTTTAGGTTTAGGTGAGAGACTGAACTTTAGACTGAAATGATAAACGGGCCATTCATTATAACAGACACAGTTAAGGTTATTGACTCAAAGTACATAGTTTGAAAAGGAAAAACAAACATCAGTCTCCCATGTTAAAGGCGAGTGTTTTATAGACCCATCCATCCACCCGACCACCTGTCTATTCAGACTTTGCAGCTCTGTAACTGCATCACAGCACTGCCTTCTGTGCTCCTGTCACAGGTATTTGCAAGGTACTAAAGCACCTTGTAGAATCTATGCTTTGGCAGCAAAAGGTCAGCAGCATATTAGTCAAGTGGTCATAATGTGTTGGATCATCTGAATAGAACCACATGCCTCAGCTGTCATTATTCATCATCTATTATTGTGCTTCACCCTCAACACTATCTGCCCTTCATTATTTTTAGACTAACTTACCAGCCTAAATGCAACTAAGTACTTGAGCACAATTTAAAGGACAAACTTAAACACTGTTGATTCAAATACTGTCTATTGAGAGTAATTTGAAATAATCATTCACATTTTTTTAGTAACCAAATCATATTTTAAATGCAGCTTAAATGTTTGGCATTTTGCTCAACATTGTACATAACACATCATCGTGGCTTTAAATACAACTGTGCAGAATATGATTACCAACTGCCTCACTTCAGTCAGATTCTCACAGGTTAGAACAACATTTTAATATCCTCATCTGTCCAATTTTCCATCTTGTTGGAACGAACCTGATAGTCAACCTTCTGTTTGCAATAATGTCTGAAATTTAAGTACATTCTAAAAAATGTTCATTTCAAGAACTTCATTTCTAAACTGATAAAATAACAGCCTGAGGTGTTTTTTTGTTTTTTTTTATTTTATGACTCAGCGTTTCAACATTTGGCCAGCCTACATTTATGACATAGACATGTTATTGTAGTAAATCAGCGTGACTGGAGAGTTACAGTCTAAGAAAAAAATCTGTAAGCTTACAGAAACTTTATTGTATGTAGTTGTTCCAATTCAAAATTTTAAATTTTGTGTTAATTCAAAGAAAATGTCCTATTTTTTAATTTAGACCCACACTGAAAAAATAGGAAATTATCTGGGTTTTTTGACAAGTTTCCTAATTTTCTGTTTTTGATGCTGTGTCCTTTATTCTGACATAGTATAGCAGGTCAAGGTTGATGTCTTTTCCGTTAATTGGCTGTAAGCATTACTATGACTGAAACCTCTGGACCTTCAGTTTGGACTCTCACGATATCACTCTTGAGGACTAAATATAGTTAAAATTCCACATTTACGCCTTATTTAATTTCAATTTTCACATTTTGCAAAGCCATGCAGTTGGTAAAATTAGACCCTTTGATGGGCTGGTTCTAGCTCCAGGCAACATATTTAACACCCCTGATCTTGTTGACCTAGCTTGCACATTTATTTTTTAAAATTTGTTTCAAAGCACCCAGTAGATTGATTCAAATGTTCTGCTTTTTATTTTGCAGGCGAAATATACTTAAATAGACATTTCCGGAAGCTGCATTGTTGTATTGTTTAGATGTGTGACAACCCTCCTACCCCTATGTCTCTGTGTCTGTGGGAAGTCCCCACATGCTAGTGACAAATAGATACACTATTGATCTTCTGTCTGATCTTTCTAAAGGGAATATAATTCATTTGAAACTCACACAGAGCATATTTTGGTAAAGTAAAATCACTGCATATACACTATAAAGACTGTGATTCATAAGAGATGGAGTTGACGTTAAGACAGACCTGCACACACTCCACATTTAGACATTCAAACACCTTAATGCTCCACCATATGGAGCCCAAACATCTGTGCCGTGCTGCAGTATATCTCTGACTTGCAGCACTGTAATCTGAGCAATAAACCGTTGATGAACTGCCCAACATGCCAGGATTCTGCCGCGGTGTTATGGATTTCCTGGAACCTGCAGTGTGACCAGGAATAATGATTTTGGATCTCGGCTTCATGCGTGGGATCTGGACAGGTTAGTGCTGCTTGTAGTTACACGGCCCCGTCTTTAACCCCCAGCAACCCTTCCCCCTGCAACCCCACCTAGCTGCTTCCTCCCGTGCGTCTGTTTTCCGCCTCTCTGGGCCAGCAGAGCAGACGTCCGCTTGAGCCGGCTGAGCAAAGATAGCGTGACCAGGAGGAGGCTTAGTTTCACTTACTACCCCTGCCCTTTCCCCGCGCATTTAATAAAGTGACTTTTTGTTGAACTTGAACTTTCCCTCATTGCATTCTGGGAGCTGCGTTTACCTCCAGTGAGGCAAATACACACTTATGTAGACGTGTGTGTATGCACACACACACAAATTTTCAGGGCAGATACAGCAATCAGCCTACGACTCTGTATCAGACTCAGACACACATCCCAAAGGCTTAGTTAGGATTAGACCACACACACACAAACACACACACACTGCAGATATTCACTCACATCCACACACACACACAAGCAGATGCTCGATTTAGACACACATCCTCTGTCATACTGTCTCTCTCTTTCACACACACACACACACACACACACACACACTGTTTCTCATTATCATGCATAGTGGTAGTGGCTACATTGATTTCCACTCTGTCTTAAACTTAGCCCACACAAAACGTGTGTGTGTGTGTGTGTGTGTGTGTGTGCGCGTGTGTGTGTGTGTGTGTGTGTGTGGTCAGCTTGGCAGAGCTTCTCCAGGCTGAGTGAAGATTATGGCTCAGAGATTTTTCACTTCTCCTCCTTTTTCATCCCTCCCTCCCTTCTCTTTCTCTCTATTATACCCCCCACATACACACTCTTACTCCCTCTCCCTGTCTCTTTATTGCTGTTCACTCCATCAATCTCTGTCTTTCCTTGAAAAAAAAAGAAAAAAAGAAAAGTGCCGTTAAGGAATTTCTAAGAGGCAACTAGAGGGAATAGAAGGAAGGGAGAGAAATAAAAAGACAGAAGGAGATGAATTGATAAGAGAGGCGAGAAAGGAGCACAAAGAGGAGAACAGATAGGAGGATGGATGGAGGGAGACAGGGAGGAGGATAGAGGGAAAATGCAGATGGGTAAATGACAAAGAAAGATGCCTAGGAAGATGAGAAAAGGTAGGGTTTCAGCCAAAATCTGAAGTTATTTTGCAAATAGGAAAGCTGTGACAAAATCCACTGAAAAGGATTGATGGATGAAGCAGAAGGAAAAACACTCTATCGTCTCATCTCGCTGTGGTGCTTCTAATATTTGACGTCCAGCTTCTCAGACTTCAGATAATGCGGCTGGAAGCTAGAGTCACTCCCTTCCAGTCAGAGGGGCTGTTCACACGAGATCTCTCAGGCATTATAGCTATATTATGGGATGTCTTAACCACTGGCATTGCTCCACTCTAATTAACTACCTCACAGCGTATATCTGGCTCCTCACACATTTAGTTAATGGTTTGCAGCAAAGCATGAGCGATCCAATACCACAATTAGAAAGGTTTACTAACTATCTAGCATGCGATACCTGCAACATAATTACTTGAAGCTTAAATCCACAATAGCGAGACCCCTGTTTGTTTTTTTTCATCACAGATTTAGGTAATGAATTTCAGAGTGGAATAAATGCAGTTAATCCAATAAATCACTGTCAGCTGAGCCGGCCCAGGCTGTATAATTCAAGCATTTGAGTAGTGAATAATAAATGCTATACAGTATGGTGCAATTTTGCATTTACATACAACTTGGGCCAGGCAGTAAATCAGCTGTGTTTCTTGAGTTAGATTGGGCTGAGTCAACAAGAAAGAGCACCTCATTTAATTTTTGTGCATTTGACCCCTATAGATGAATATCACTCAGCTCTACAGCTTTGCTAAGCTTTTCAGCGTCTTTTATCCACTTGTTTTGGTGTGATGGCACTTTATTCACTTTATTGTTCAGTCTTGTTACGGTGGTTACGCTCACGTTGAGAAGCACCGAAAGACCAAATCAGACAAAGTTAGTGAATGAAAGCTCAACATATAGTTGTTAAAAGGTCAAATTATTCTCACAAGAGGAAAAAAAAAGAGGCTACATGTAGGAAACGTATCAGTTAAATATATATAAATATATATATAATAAACTTCCAGTGTGACCGTTTGTCTAGGTAAACCCTTCTTTAATGTATATTTTGCTCTTATTCGTACCATAACTCATATTATGAACAATATAATCAGTAAGACCTGAAACTAGCTCACCATAAAAAGTTGAAAGAATGCAGTTTAAAAGCACTTCTGCATTGGCCTTACTTTTCAAACCTGACAAATATGTCCATCTTATATATACAGTCTGTGGTGTAAACTGGAAATCACTTCCTAACATTGTTAGCTACAACTTTAAAAGCCAGGAATTTTGCACCAATTAAGTTAGTCAGTTCAACCTAAAAAGCTTTTCATCGTCGTTGTCTTCTTCTGTTTTATCTATTAATTTCTGTCTTCCCTTGTTCTCACTTCCTGTTTTGCTTTGGTAATGCCTTTCCTTCCGTGTCTGCAGCGTTTTTGCTTCATTAGCTTCCTCTCCTTTGTGACCGTCTACCTGTTCCTCATTAGTTTCACCTGTCTTCAGTTGTTTTCACTTGTGTCCAATCAGCCCTCTGCGTAGTCTCTTGTCAGTTTGTTTGTTTGCTCTCAGTTCACCCTGCTTGTTTTTACTCATACTCCATTTTTGTTCTGTTTTTCTCTACATGTGTTTTTTAAGCAGTAAAGTCCCACTTTTTTATCTAACCCTCTCTCTAGTAGATCCAAAAACATGAGAAAATGTTAAATATAGGCATTTAAATATGATGATCACCAGTTTGATCATGCTATATCTAAAACACAGTTTCTATGCATCTGAAAAGGAAAAAAGGGAACATACCCTTGGGCTTGTGAAATGTTTTTTTTAGTCACAGAAAAGCTGACATTTTGGAGGAATTGAAGTGGAGATGAAAATGTTTTGGGGGGGGGGTTGTCCATTGCATACAGCAGTATATAACAGACTGATTGCATGATGAGGATTTAAAGGATTTAGTTTACAGCTTTTGGATAAAAGGTTGAAAAGATGTGTCCAGACATGTTTTTATAGGAACAGTGTTTTCATGTTTTTTTTTCACAATTCATATTCTCTGGAATTTAAATGAAAATATTTATATTTTCTTAAACTGCAACTTGTGTGAAGGTATTTCCTACAAACTGTTTTAATGCTTATTAATTAAAAATGCCGTTTGTCTAACACAAACATACATTTTGAAAAAGATATTTTGTAGTTGTGTATTAGGGGGAGTTAATGCTCTAATTCTTTCTTGGCTAACGACAGCCAGTGGCTTTCAGAGTCTTGTCGTCACAGTAATAGCTGGAGACGCAGAGATGTATTGGCCAGATGGAAATGTTTGCTGTTGGTTAGTTACAGTTTGTAATTTGCCTAAAATCACAAAGTGTTCATGAAATGTGTTAGTTAGTGAGCTTGAGGTGCATTCTTTAGCTTCAGACAGAGCTGAGCAAGATTTATCAAATACAACGTATGGTTTATTGTTGGTTATGAGTTCGAAGGAATGATTTTAGCTGAACCTGTTATAAATTCTGGGAATGAGAAATGGGATGACAAAGAGAAAGGGCAGATGATTATTCAGGTTTTCACACAGAGTTAGTGAGAAACAGATCAACTAAAAGGCAAAAACCCAATTCAATTCAATTCAATTTTATTTATATAGCGCCAAATCACAACAACAGTCGCCTCAAGGCGCTTTATATTGTATAGTAGATCGTACAATACTAGATACAGAGGAAAAACCCAACAATCATATGACCCCCTATGAGCAAGCACTTTGGCGACAGTGGGAAGGAAAAACTCCCTTTTAACAGGAAGAAACCTCCGGCAGAACCAGGCTCAGGGAGGGGCGGCCATCTGCTGCGACCGGTTGGGGTGAGAGAAGGAAAACAGGATAAAGACATGCTGTGGAAGAGAGACAGAGATTAATAACAGGTATGATTCAATGCAGAGAGGTCTATT
Source organism: Etia nguti (assembly GCA_015106755.1). Taxonomy (NCBI): domain Eukaryota; kingdom Metazoa; phylum Chordata; class Actinopteri; order Cichliformes; family Cichlidae; genus Etia; species Etia nguti. The sequence continues at coordinate 122 of VUQG01001743.1, read as the reverse complement.
AACACAAAGTGAGTGAGAAAGGTGACTGGAAAGGAAAAACTCAATGCATCATGGGAATCCCCCTGCAGCCTACGTCTATTGCAGCATAACTAAGGGAGGATTCAGGGTCACCTGGTCCAGCC